>RCUC01131368.1:0-48983 GCA_003697995.1 Taxidea taxus jeffersonii
TTTTTTAAGATTTTATTTATTTATTTGACAGAGAGAGAGATCACAAGTAGGCAGAGAGGCAGGCAGAGAGAGGGGGGAAGCAGGCTCCCTGCTGAGCAGAGAGCCCAATGCAGAGCTTGATCCCAAGACCCTGAGATCATGACCTGAGCCAAAGTCAGAGGCTTAACCCACTGAGCCACCCAGGTGCCCTGATATTTTTTGATCCAAAAGACCAAGTCCTTCAGAGCATAATTTTATGCACCGTAATCATTGTACTGGGCAAGTGCTTTTTTTGATCCAGAGGCCTTCCCCTACTAGAATACACATTGTGTAAAGGCAGACATTGTTGTCTGTCTCTAATCACTGTTGAATCTTTAAAGCCGGACTTGGACTGAATAAATGGTGACGTCAGGATTCAAATACAAGTCTGTCTGGCTTTAAAGTATAATGTTCGGGGTGCCCGGGTGGCTCAGTGGGTTAAAGCCTCTGCCTTCGGCTCAGGTCATGATCTCAGGGTCCTGGGATTGAGCCCCACATCAGGTTCTCTGCTCAGCAGGGAGCCTGCTTCCTCTTCTCTCTCTGCCTGCCTCTCTGCCTACTTCGATCTCTGTCTGTCAAATAAATAAATAAAATCTTAAAAAAAAATAAAGTATAATGTTCATTCCACTATATAAAATGGTGTTTTTCTTATAATGTATCTTGTCACCTACCTTATTTTAAGAGGAAAAGAGAAGAGAAATAAAGGGAAGGAAGACGAGAGATGGCATCAAAGTGGATGAAATGAAATATAGGCTCAGACATTAGCTGCAATATGGGGCCCGCTGGGCTTCTTCTCCCAAGCAAATCAATAGTTTTCTCAGGGCTCCACATGTTTCTCTTCCAAAACTGTTTCTATTTATTATCTTTCCTAAGTTCTTATTATTTGTGATTTTTTTAATTTTTAATTTTATTTTTTAGACTTTTTTTTTTTTAAGACTTTATTTGATTATTTGACAGAGAGAGCAAGCATAAGCAGGGGGAGCGGGAGGGGGAGAAGCAGCCTCCCCGCTGAGCAGGGAGCCCGTTGTGGGGCTCCATCCCAGAAACTCTGGGATCATGACCTGAGCCCAAGGCAGATATTCCACTGACTGAGCCGCCCAGGCGCCCCTATTTGTGAATTTTTTTAAGGCATGCTTGTTAAAAAAATAATTATCCAGTGGAAATTATGGAACAGTTGAAAGAAAACATTACATAGGATCTTCCTACCAAAATACAACCACTCTGAATTCACACCTTGCTACATTTTCTTCTAAGCGTCTTCTTATGCTTATATTTTTATTATTTTTAGATTCTTATTTATTTATCTGAAAGAGAGGAAGCACGTGCACGAGTAGGGAGAGAGGAAGAGGGACAGAAAGAATCTGAAGCAGACTCTCCCCCTGAGCTTGGAACCCTACTCAGGGCTTGATCTCAGGACTCTGAGATCATGGCCTGAGCCAAAATCAAGAATCAGTTGCTTAACCCACTGAGTCACCCAGGTGCTTCCCTATCTTATATTTTAAACTTAACTATGGGGACGTCTGGGTGGCTCTGTTGGTTAAGCTGCTGCCTTCGGCTCAGGTCATGATCCCGGGATCCTGGGATCAAGTCCCACATCGGGCTCCTTGCTCAGTGGGGAGCCTGCTTCTCCCTCTACCTCTCTGCCTGCCTCTCTGCCTACTTGTGCTCTCCGTCTGTCAAATAAATAAATTGAAAAAAAATAAACTTAACTATGATCATTCAGTATATATAATTTAAATCCTGATTTATTTTTTTCTACCATCACTTTTTTTGTTCTGTACTGATACTATTCCCTGATGTTCAATGTAAAATCCTCAGTTAAATGAAGTGAGACTTTGCTGCCCGTTGGTATTAAATTTTCATAATCTTACATACTGATTCTGTGACAAGGGAATTTTAAAATTCCAAGTCTTATCATCGGCAGAGGGGGAAAAGTTTTTACATTTCCCCTCTCTGTTAAATATTTTAAGAACTGCAAGGAATCAATAAAACATACGGTTGTGTTTATTTATAAGACTGAACAAATGCCATTATTCTCGAACCATTTTCCCTTCCCAGGGCTTCCCAAATTATCATCACTGGGGGAATGAAGAGCTACTGCCCCAGAGAAGAAGAATTATTTTAGGCTCTAAGAAGGTGATCACGCACAAATATATATGAATTTGAATCGAGTTCTTATTTAATATACATGTAATGCTGTCCTAGTAAATGGTCCTAGGACCAACCACTCTACAGTCGTGTAGATTAATACAGCATAGAGGTAGTTTTACTTGTATAGCTGAAGGGATGCCAAAAATACAGAATTTCCAAATCAGTAAAAGGTAACTAAGGTGTAGGGACTATTTATTACCTGTTCTATTCATCACCTGTGTGACTACAAATGATTAAAAACCAAAGAATCAAATGAATAAAAACCTGTCCCCGCAAGCTGGGGAGGGATATTTTTTAAGTATCAGCCAAGTTACTGGCTTCTTGGGGAATGTTTTACAAGCATTATTTAATCCTTACAATGATGCTCCTGGGTTGGCAAGTTGCTCACTCGTGTTTGTTCTTCCTTCTTTGCTATAAGAATCTTTTCTTTTCTGGCCCTTCACCTTTGCCCTTCTTCCTGGAATGAGGATGCCATGCTGAGATGAAGCAGCCATCTTGGCACCACAAAGACCAAAGGCTCAAGCCGGGGACGGCTGGCAGAAAACGTCTGGCTTAGACTGTAGATGACTTCTCGGAGCTACTCCGTCAGCGCTGCTCTTCCTTCCTCCTAACTTGTCTAAGACACTCCTGGGTCTCCCGCTGTTGCACACAGCCATCCCAACTGATACAGCCAACTGAAGTCACTTCCCCAAGGCGACACCATCCAGAAGTGGCAAGATGAGAATGAAAACCCAGGTCTGTCTCATTCTGCAAAAAAACTTGCCTTTCTGGCCTCTGCCATGCTGAAGCCCAGGCTTCTCTCTCTGGGAAATAAGAAGGATTTCTAACCTTCCAGGATGATAGACACACAGGAGTGTACTTAGAGTGGCACCTGTCACCAAGGACAGACACCCAGTGTTTGCTGAGTCAGGAGTTCAAGGACCCAAGTACAACTGTTTTCAGTATTCAGCTCTACAGAGCTATTTTAAGTACTGAGGGAAAAAAAAACAACCAAGTGTTTCCGTGGGTGTAATACTCTAGCTCAGAAATTAGTCAGCAGTTTCATTGAGTTTCTCAGCTCTCTTCGCCGCTCTATCCCCCTCCTCTTCTCTGCCTCCTCTCTCCTTAGAAGCCCTTCTCATCTCATCAGTTGGCTCCTGCAAGCCCAGCTCCCTAGCCCAGCCTACCCCCCAAAAAGGGGGCCGGGGCGTATGGATTCCACAAGAAAAGCTCTATGAACAAAGTGGCTCATTCTGCTGGGGAAGAGAGGAGTAAGCCCACGGGAGGGACCATCCTTTCCAGGCTGGCAGGGAAAAATAAAAAACAGGGAGCTAAGCAGCAGTCCAGAGAAGCAGATTCTAAAAGCTCCAGGCAGGGGACCTAAAGCTGCAGGAAGGTACTGGTTCCTCGCCTCGCAAGGACACAGCAGGGCTTGGAATCGCTCATTTCTATTGCAAGGAAATGTGTTAAATGTGTACTTTTGATTTGTTTGAAAAGGTCTGAATTGTGAACTTTTTAAAAACAAAGATCTTGAGACGTACTATACCATGAAATAAGTACCAAAATACCAGGAGAGTCATTTTGCTCTGACCCAGATACTAGAACCAGACCTAGATAGCCGGGCCCTCACAGGGAGGAAGGAGACTGGCTGTGGCAATGACCTATTGGGACCTTGGACTCTGACTACTTAGGAGTCACTATTCACATACCTGGGAGAGACGGAGCAATTTTGGGACTTGGGTCTGGGGCGCTTGGGTGCAGCAGGCTGTGGTCCTGCGCTGGAAAAGCCATGTGTGTATGGGAATACTGGAGGTGGGGAGAACAAGCCACAGCCCTTCTAACTCTTCATACTACCTATAGCTAGTGTGCTGTTTATGAGATCCCAGCGAGGCAGCATCAGGGAATGGTCAGGCCAAAGAGGAGACTTTTCTTTGCTTCTCTGTGCTCCTGATCTTCTAACCGTCCATTTCTCTGCAATGGACACCTGAGCCCCCAGCAGAGAACTGGATCCTCACCCAACTCTCCCTTCTTTTCTCAAATCGTCTGCCTATGTCAGTTCTGGGCTCTTCAATTCCTATCTGCAAGTGACTGAGCCCAGCCCCCGTTATGTGTGCTGTATTCAACAACCACAGGCCATTGGTACCTTATGGTCAACTTCATTGAAGGGCTGGAAATGGGGAGAGAATGGGCTTTGGAAATGTGGGCTGGCTTTTGAAAAGTTCTGGTCCAGGTCGGCTAACCAGCCTGCTGGCCTGGAGGCCCAGTCTACCTTCAAAGATCGTTTTCCAATCTCAAAAGACACCCTATAGAGTCCCCTGGCACCCAGTCCCCACACTCACTTGGGCCGCAGTACTCAGGCAAATGAGTTAGGTCAGCTGCAACTTGCTCCGGGATCCTGGATTGCTGGTAGAGGTGGCAGTGACTCCACAATAAACCATCTTAAGCTTCCCTGGGATCTTGGCATCAGCTAGCATCGTGAACTTCAAAGGATTTGGTCTCGTTATGGGCTGCGGCAGTAAAAAACCCCATCCTAGCTGTTCCAGACCCGCCTGTTTGGCTAGCTGGAAGGTTCCGCGGAGATGGTGGGTGTGGTGAGGAAGTGACTGCAACTTCTCGAGGGTGGGCAAGATCACCGGGGCTTGGATCCGATAAATCCGTCCCCCAATAAATAGTTTTATAAAAAGTCCCTTTGGAACTGAAAATGGGATTTCCCAACGTAGATGTCTCCTAAGTAAGCAATTCTGTTTGTTGTATTTTCTCAAAAATGGAAACACACCTGGACTGCAGTTTCGTTTTGTTGTTTTTTTTTTTTTAAGGGTAAAGATACAGCTCTGCTTGTCGACAGAAACACAACGCAAAATGAAATTGCTTTTATGACATAATGCAACGTGATCTTTGAACCTTTTGCAGAGCAACAGAACTGAGGCTAGCAGTAAGCTAGTAGCACTGCTGGAAAAATATTTTTCAAAAAAAACTGGCCAGCAGTCAAGTCCATTAGGGCATAGTGAGCATCTCTTGTTTTTCCTATCCTGATAAAATTTCCCCTGGCGCGGTATTCCAGATTTCCTTTGAAGAAAGTCCCTGTTCCTGCTCTTATGCCTTCTGCTTTGAGAGGGCTCACTGCTGGCTTTGGAGGTGGGCACATGAATCAAGGTCAATCAGCGTATCTCACACACTGAACTACACGACTTGACCCAACACACGGGCACATGACTCAGCCAGATGCCACGAGTCATGAGAGAGCTTAGGAGTCTTTCCTGATAAACTTGGACCTGGGAGATTATCGGACTGACAGCCACTTTGCCCCTGTGTGGAGCCAGAGAAAGAAATCGATAAAAAGAGCAGAGCCCAGAAATAGAGAAAGCCCAGATCCTGAGGACATTATCTTGATGCTCTAGATTAAACCATATCTAAACTAACAGTCTTTCCAGTAACATCTGCCAATATAGTTTCAACTAAGTACAATTATAGAGTAGTATCTTTATATGTTCAGTTTTTAAGAAAATGATAGTGTAAACCAAAGACGACCTGGGATCTGGCTCTCCACTCTAATCTTTACGGAGTTCTTACTATGTTTCAGGTATTAAATTATTTTTTCTGAAAGATTTATGTATTTTAGGGGCGCCTGGGTGGCTCAGCAGTTAAGCATCTGCCTTCAGCTCAGGTCATGATCCCAGGGTCCTGGGATCGAGCTCTGCATCAGGCTCCCGGCTCAGCAGGAAGTGTGCTTCTCCCTCTCTCACTCTCCCTGCTTGTATTCTGTCTCTCGCTGTGTCTCTCTCTGTCAAAAAATAAATAAAATCTTTTAAAAAAAATTTTTACGTATTTTGGAGAGAAAGAGCGCGCACAGGTAAGTGAGTGCAGGGGTGGCATGGGGGTGAGCGGAGGGAGAGGGAGAGAGGAACTTTAGCAGATCTCAACTCAGGGCTCGATCTCATGACCCTGAGATCACTACGTGAGCTGAAACCAAGAGCTGGCTGCTCCACTGAGGGCGCATGTTAAAGATATTTTCTAATAAAATCCTAACAACCACCTTTACTTCCTCTCTAAACAGGTAAAGCAGGAATTTGAACCCTAGACTCTAGAGCATGTGAGGCTGCTTGACTTCTGAGTCCATGCCTTGGCCACATTTCTCATCTCCTAAGGGACGTGGCTGTCCAAAATTTGAGCCTCTCAATCTTCTCGTTCAAATGAAATAGGCAGTGTAAACAAATGAAATCGATAGAGTGGAACAGGATGGGGGCCCAGAACCTTCTTTCTTGCATCCTCCTCTCCCAAGGAATTCTTAGGACTTTGAAAAAAAATATTTTGAGGGGCGCCTGGGTGGCTCAGTCCGTTAAGCATCTGCCTTCAGGTTATGACCCGGGAGTCCTGGGATTGAGCCCCAGCCCCCCCAAATCAGGCTCCCTGCTCAGCAGGTAGTCTGCTTCTCCCTCGGCCGCTCTCTCTCTCTCTCTCTCTCATAAATAAATAAAATTTTTTAAAAAACAAAAAAATATTTTGAAAAGCACTTCATGGGACACAATAAGGATGAAGGTATGTACACCCCCTACATACCCACACAGAACAATCTCCAAAATATATTAAATGGGAAAAAGGTGTAGAACAGCATATACAATGTGCTACATTTATTTATGTTATTTTTTAAAAAGAGAAAGACAGAGGGATATTTGAATATCTAGAAGGATAAACAAGAACTGTTTTCACTGACTGCCTGTGTAGCCAAGGAATACAGTAGAGCAACTTTTTACTAAATACCCTCTTGTGCTTTTTATTTTAACCATGTGAATATATGACCTGCCTTAGAAAAAGGAGGAGGAAGGGAAGGAGAATGAGGAAGAGGAAGAGGAGAAGGAGAACAGGGAGGAGAAGAAAACCATGTATTAGAATGAGTCTCCAAGCAAGGTAAGCTGGCCACTGGGAGGTCGAGATGGTTCTCCCAGTGGACTGAGATCTAGTCCTAAAAATATAAATTTTTTCTCCCACAGAACATTTACCTTCACATATGACTAAACATGAACTATTAAGATACTGATTAAAGGCCAACAAGATACTCATCAAGTAAAAAATGAGCACGTTAATAACATTTTCTGGGGACCCCGGTGCAGACTCTGCTGAGGAAGTCTGGCTGCCACACAATGCTGAGCAACGCTGCGGAATTTCTGCTCCGAGGCACACAGGCTGAAAGCAGGAATTTCCTCATCTCAGGAATTTATTCACCCAGTAGAGTTACCAAGTGCTTAGTACATGTCAGATACTGCGCTAAGCGCTGAGGATAAAGCATTTCACTACAGGACGAAAATCACTGCCCGAATGGACTTACACCTTGATGGCAATGAGGATAGAGACAATAAACAAGAATAAAGAAGTAAAATATATATTGTACCCCGCTAGTGCTAGAGTGAATACTTTTTTTCACATTTTATGAAACCTGAAAGTGGGATGTATCTTTCGGTAGATGCATCTGACAGCTGGCAGGGCTTAATTTTTTTCTTTCTCTGAGGGGCACTTAATGGTGTCTTAGATCTGATGAAATACAGGAAAATACTACAGATGGGAGAATACTGTCCCAGACTGACAAGTGCTACAGAGAAAAATAAGCAGAGCAGAGGGAGAAGGAGTATGAGGAAACGGTAACTTACAACAGTCAGGAGAGACCTGGGTAACATTTGCACAGCATTGAACAGGTGAAGGAGCGAGTCATTCATTTCTCTGTACGGGTGGGACAGCAGCATCCCCAATATGGGAAAAGAACGGGGGGGGAGTAAGTTTCTGAAACACACTGAGCTAGTGTGGCGGGAGTGGAGGGAATGTAGCAGGAGATGAGGTCGGGGGATAAGAGAGGGGCCAGATTACATAGGGTCTTGATCATTGCCTTTAGTGTACAAGAGGCTGAGTAGCATCATAGCTAAGAGCGCAGGCTTTGGAGCCAGATCTTGGATTTATGTCCTACCTTTGCCACTTCCTAGCTATATGACATCAGGCAAATTACTCTCTGCCTGTTTCACCATCTCTAAAATGGGGCTATCACTACCCACCTCAAGGTTGCTGTGAGGATTAAGGATTTATTTTACGTAAAACACTTTGGATAGACAGAGCCTGGTAAATAAGGCGCACCACCTATGTGTTCAATATTGTTATTATTATTATTTTTAAAATATTTTATTTATTTATTTGACAGACAGAGATCACAAGTAGGCAGAGAGGCAGGCAAAGAGAGAGGAGGAAGCAGGCTCCCCGCGGAGCAGAGAGCCCGACGTGGGGCTCGATCTCAGGACCCTGAGATCATGACCCGAGCCGAAGGCAGCGGCTTAATCCACTGAGCCACCCAGGCGCCCCTAATATTGTTATTATTGATTGGTTATGAATTTTAATAGCTGCCTCATCGTTAGTAATTTAATTTTCCCTCTGTTGTTTGGTTAATGGCTAGTAATGCATAACTGTATCAACAATGCTTTGGGGGGCCCCTAGCTGGCTCAGTCATTAGAGTATGTGACTCTTGATCTCTGGGTCATGAGTTCGAGCCCACATTGTGCAGAGTTGACTTAAAAAAAAGCAAAACAAAGTAAAGTTTTTGGACACTCCTTCTGCAGTGATTAGTCTCTGAACACCTGTGTATGGTGTATTTCAAGTACAAATTATCATTTCAACTTTCTAAGCAGGTACAGACAACCAAAAAACAATCTTGTGCAATTATGTTTCATTGCTTAGTTGAGTTTGCCAGGAGAAAGTTTGGACAGGGAAAGTGGGCCACTGAGGAGACACTGAAGTAGGGGATTGTAAGGAAGCAATTTAAATAATGAATTTTGCACCAGTTAATTTTGTTGTTGCTTTGTTATCAGGTTTGGTTTAAAGAAAAACCACTTTTATTCACCCAAGTTAAAATTTTTGATTATGTGTATTTTATTTTATTAAGATTTTATTTATTTGACAGAGAGAGAGAGAGAGAGTGCACAAGTAGGCAGAGTGGCAGGCAAGGGGGAGGGAGAAGCAGGCTCTCCACTGAGCAGGGAGCCCGGTGTGGGGCTTGATCCCAGGACTCTGGGATCATGACCTGAACCAAAGGCAGCCGCTTAACCAACTGAGCCGCCCAGGCGCCCCTGATTATGTGTATTTGAACGATGTGTGGCACTCTTATCCTGAATGTTTAGATTTATGGAAGTCTGAAGCATAAGTCAGGTAGTCACAATTTTTTCATGTTTTCTCTTCCTTTATTGAAGAAACGGTCCTTGAACATCTACCAACATTAAAGAAACTATACTGGGTCATTAAAGGGCATGACCAGGAACAAGACAAGGTCCCTGACTTTTCTCTATAAAGCTGGTAGAAGTATATTCATATGTACTTCTCTTTCTCTTAAATAAGGAGTCCACTTCATGGCTGCTCTGCAATCACGAGGCCTCTGCTCCTCTTTCGGACCCCAAATGAGGGACAAATTAGCCACTGTACCCTCTCCCTCTCGACTGCCTCCTGAGACTGGAAGTGCTGAGCAGCTCACCCCTCGTCAGAAACCAAGACGGACGCAAGATTCTGAGGTTGGGTGGAGAATGGGGGCTCGACCGTTACCTCCTCTGGACCCACCGGCCATCCCTCCTGCCCATAGTCCTTCTGGCCCAGGGGAAGCTGTTTGGAAAGGAAACAGGTCAGCTGGAGGGAACACTCACTGTATGCTGTTACTGACCTACAATACTCGCCAGGTTAAAACAAAGCAGGGCACTTTGACAGGGTCAGTGCCGTAAAAGAAATTTAGCTAAAATGTCAAGGCACTGTTTTCTTACTATGAAAGAATACATGCAGTAGATATCCATGGGCCCCACTCCAGATGATGGGGTAGAGTGAGGCACAGGAAGAAGGGGAGGAGAGGCTCCCGAAAGGGTGGGGCTTAGGGACTGAGTGAGGTTCTTTGCATACTTTACTTGGTAATAGCAATGCCGAGCATTTATTGGTCACTTTTTTTGGGCTGCAACAAAATGCACCCATGGAAAATGTCTGAAGCAAATATCAAGTGTCCAGTTTTAAAGCAGAAGACAATGTTTAGTGCACAGTATTTTGGGCAGTATGATCCCAACCATTCTCCAAGTCACCCAAGCTTAAAACCTTAGCAGTAGGAAAGAACTTTCACCATAACCTCCACAAAAGGTGTTATCTACCATTCCACCCCACAGAGGAAAGAAGGACCCTCGTCCTCAGCATCATATTCACATATCCACAATATCTTCTTCATTTAGCCATCAGCCTCATCTTTTATGACAGTGCCAACCACACGGAGATACAGAAATGAGTAACAAAATCCCGCCCTTAACAGTTTGGCTTCGCAAGCATTTACTGAGTGTTTTCCACATAATAACAACGGCCAAGTGCTAGCACAGACATATGTATCCGAATTTCGGGGAAAGCTGTCAGCTGATGCCAGAGTTAAGTCTTAAGGAACCAGGAGGAGTTTCCTGGATAAGGAAGTGGGAGGGGAAGGGCATATCCAGGCCTAATTCCAGAGTATGTGGGGGAGGCATCAGCTGGAAAGATAGAAGCCAGAACGGAAGAGGCCTGTACAGCAAGCTACAGAGACTGGGTTTATTATGGAGCAGATGGACAACCACCGGAGGATTTTAGAAGAGTATCAACATGGACAGATGTTTTGTCATTGCTACACTCATGGGAGGGGGACTGGACTGGACAGAAGCCAGGGCTGAATGCAGACAACCTGCTTAGGAAGCTACTGCTACAATCTTGGTGAAAAATAATGGGAACATACGCTGTGTCAGAGGCAGAGAGGATGCAGAACATAGGGCCTGTTTGGGAAGTATTCCATAAATAGAAATGAAAGGACTTGAATACTGGACGTGTGGGGGTGAAATCCAGAACATAAGATTCTGCCCGGTGTCCTCCTTCTCGCTTGAGCAATTATTTGGCTAGTGGTACTGTTGAGGGTGGCAAGGCACAAAGAAGCATACTGATGTCTGTCTGTTTTTTTTCCCCTTCAGTGGAGCCTGGGGGAAATGATGAGTTCAATTTAAAATGCTGAATTTGAGACCTGCAGGGGACCCAAGTGCAGAGGTGTATGAATCAGTAAGCGAAGTCGACCCTGCGCTTTTCAGGCTCAAGAAATTTAGCAGACTGCTCCAGAAGCATGTATGTGTACCTACCTGGGCAATCTCACTTCGAAAGGCACAGGGCATCCCATTTCGAGAAACATGACATTTTTCACGTTTAAAAAGAAAAAGCACTGGAAATGCAGGGGTGGAGAGTTACTTACGAAATACGACGCTACTAGCTGCCAAACTGACACTACAGATCATGCATTTTCTCTCACAAACTAAATGCAGGGTCCGACCACCTCACACCACTTGAAAATAGCGGCGTACCTGGTGTTAGGATCTAGGAATTCCTTTTGTAGCAGGTTTGAAGAGCAAGAACTGAGAAATGCGCCCTCCGGCGGCAGCGGACGAGGGGGCTCTACCCCTCCTCTCGCCACCAAACAAAGCCCTGTAAAGAAATGCAATTTACAAGGATCAGAAGGCCCTAAGGCTCGTACTGCTAAGCCGCAAAACCAAAGGAACCCTCCCAGGGGCCGGGACCCCTTACCTGTCACGTCGGCCGAAGTAAAATTGCACTTTCCACTCAACAAAAGACGACCCCAGGCTCGACAGCCAGCAGTAAGTCCCCTCCGGCGACCATTAAACACCCCGCAAGCCCAAACACGTTCACTACCGGGATTCTCCCCAGCCAGCAGGGCCCGGCTCCGGCCACGTGGGTGACTGGGGCCCCGGTAGCCACCCGCGGAGGGCGGGAGTAGGAGGCGTGTCCCTGCCGAGGGAGGAGGGACCAGCGCAGTGGGCGGGGCTTGGGCTACCGGCCTCCGCTCGCCTACTTTTCCCCTTTGCCTTCGCCCTTGGAGCCGCCACGTAATGCCACGTCCCCGCGCATGCGCATCTTGACTAGTGGTGGCGGCTGTTTCCGGGCTTAGGGGGCTGGAGCGGCCGCCGAGTAGGAGGCGTTGGTGGCCGCGGCTGGGGGGTGCAGAGTGCGGGCTCGGGGGCCAGGCCCTGCCCAAGGCAGGAAAAGTTACCTTTTCTTTCCCGAAGGAGCCGGTAGAGCCGGTGGCTGAGCGACAAGATGAATTTCCTCCGCGGGGTAATGGGGGGTCAGAGTGCCGGACCCCAGCACACAGAAGCCGAGACGGTGAGAGGAGCGCGATGGGTCCGGGACTTGGGAAGGGTTCGGGCAGGAACGGGACGGAGGATTCGGGGGCCTGGAGGTGACTTCCCGCGCCCCACCGTGGGCTGGGGGTCCACATGCCGCCTCGCCCTTTGCCTCCCTTTCTCTGCTGAAACCCGGGAGTTACTCCCTTACGCCCCCCGCGCAGCCCCCACGGCGGCGTTTCGGCCGGGCTGACAGGAGCCGCGCCCCAGAGCTCCGCAGGCCCGGCGTGGGGGGTGGTCCCCCGGGGGTGCCGCCCGGGACGGGCTCGGTCCTGCGCACAGGTGGCTCGACCTGTCCCCTGTGCCCCTGGGGGCTGCGGGCCCTTGCCTCCTTTCGCCTGTCTCCCCTGCCCGAGAGGAACCTGAAGTGCTGCCGCCTCCGTCGCAGCCTGCAGTGGGGCATGGGGGAAGACTGCGAGGTTTAAAACCCAGCTGTCGACTCAAGCATGTGGCTAAGAATAAAAAGATAGTTCGGGGGCACGAGCCACCTGCTCCTGCCCCTTCAACTGGAGGAAGGTCGTTCTGGCAGGTGTTACTAGTCCGGACCTCGTTTTCCGGGTTCCTCCAACTCTGTGCCTTTTGGGAAACGCTCGCTTGGACGTTTAGGGGTACTTCGCGCTCACACCGCTTTGGGACACCTCCGTGGCTTTCCCTTACGCTCACCCCATTCACAAGTGTGAACCCTTGGTGCAAACAGGATTTGCAGCGTCCCTTTAAAAACTTGTTAGCCATTGAAAACCGTGTTCAGCGTTAGGTTTAGGATAAACTTACTTTGAAGTTTGGTTGGTTTCTGTTAGAAATTAGTGTGTGTGGCATTTTAAAAATAAACTATTTGAGAATAATTTTTAAGATTGTATTTATTTATTTGACAGAGAGGGAGAGACAGCGAGAGAGGGAACACAAACAAGCAGGGTGGGTGGGAGAGGGAGAAGTAGGCTCTCTCCTGAGCCGGGAGCCCAGTGCTGGTCTCGATCCCACAACCCTGGGATCAGGACCTGAGGCCAAGCTTGGCAGACGCTTGACGACTGAGCCACCCAGGAGCCCCGAGAATAATTTTAGATCTACAGAAGAGTGACAGAGTATGACATTTTAAAGGTAAACTTTGTGTAATATTCATAGGCATAATTGGGATGTCTATGAACATAGGCCCTATGTTCTGTGTTACCCGGATCTGGAAGGATAATAATACCTTTCGTTTGGCAAGCTCTTACCTTGAGGAAGGTACTGTGCTGAGCTCTCTATAATCTATATTCTCCATTAATCTAACCACCTTGCAAGATGGGTGATAGTATCTTCACTTTACAAAAGAAGAAATGAGGTTTCGAGAGATGAAGTAACTTGACCAAGGTCGCCCTGTTAGTACTAGGGTCAGGATTCAACCATGGTTTGCCTCCTTCGCGGAAGTTTTCTTGCTGATGCCCATATTTTAATACTTAGCTGGGAATTTTGGAAATTTATGTAATATTAAAATTAACCTCTCAGATCTGGATTAGAACTGTTTAAAGCAGAAGTTGAAAGCTGGCGAATCTGTTTTCCTTCATTTGAAAATTAGGAGATTTCGCGCGTGCGTGCGCCCCCCCCCCCCCCCCCCCACTCCCCATCTTTGGCTTCTGTCTGCTCCCACATGGTTACAAGGCAATCAGACTGCCCTATTATAAGACCATACTCTCTCCAGATTACCAAAGTCACAGCGTACGTCTTCGGTTTTTGTTCGTTTATTTTATTTCTGATATATATATTTTTAAAGATTTCATTTATTTATTTGACAGGGAGAGACACCGTGAGAGAGGGAACACAAGCAGGCAGAGTGGGAGAGGGAGAAGCAGGCTTCCCACCAAGCAGGGAGGCCTATTTGGGGCCCAATCCCAGGACCCTTGGATCGTGACCCGAGCCAAAAGCAGACACTTAACGACTGAGCCACCCAGGCGTCCCCCTATTTCTGATATTTTTTTGTTTAAGGCAGCAAGTATGGTTTATTAGAGCTTGGTTTGGATTTAGACCTGATTTGAATCCTTGTCTTTCACCCCTAATTTGATTGGACCAGTCAAGGGATGGATAACACCTTGTGAGTAAAGTAAGGGAACCACCTGCTTTTATGGGAATAAATGAGGATTAAGTGAAATAAGACATAGAGCCTGGCGGGGTGCATGGGTGGCTCAGTCGGTTAAGCGTCTGTCTTTGGCTCAGGTCATGATCCCAGGGTCCTTGGATCTAGCCCTCTGCTGTGGGCTCCCTGCTCAGTGGGGAGTCTGCTTCGTCCTCCCTCTCTGCCCCTCCACCAGGCTCATGCTCTCTAGCTCTCTAGCTGTCTGCCTCTCTTAAATAAAATCTTAAAAAAAAGAGAGAAAGAAAGAAAGAAATAGAGCCTGGCATTTAGTATGTGCTCAATAAAGGGTAGTTTTTTTATTACATGTTTTTGGAGGAAGACCCCCCCCTTTTTTTTTAATAGTTGGCCTTATCACAATGACTTCTGTGGAAAAGATGGTGTAGCATCAAGTATAGGATTTTGAAGTTAGAAGATCCTTTGCTGGTCATCCAGGTTGAACCACCTCATTTTATTTTATTTTATTTTATTTTTTAAAGATTTTATTATTTATTTGACAGAGAGAGAGATCACAAGTAGGCAGAGAGGCAAGCAGAGAAGGGGGGGTAAGCAGGCTCCCTGCTGAGCAGAGAGCCCGATGCGGGGCAACCGATCCCAGGATACTGGGATCATGATCTGAGCCGAAGGCAGAGGCTTAACCCACTGAGCCACCCAGGCACCCCCCACCTCATTTTATAAGTTAGGAAACTGAGGCACAGATCACTAAAGCAACTTGCACAGTATTACAGAACTGAGACTAGAACACTGATCTTGCATACTGAATGTAACAACTTAATTTTTGCACTGTGATTTCAAAGTGAAGCTTAAGTATCACTTGTGTATGTTGTTTATATAAATTGAAAGGAAAATGAGGGTTCTTGTTCTTGCCTAACTTTGAGCATGTATACTCAAAATTGGAAAAGTAATTTGTCTTATTAAGAGAATTAAAAGTTTGCTCCAAGTTACAGTGTGAATAGGGGCGCCTGGGTGGCTCAGTGGGTTAAACCTCTGCCTTCGGCTCAGGTCATGATCTCAGGGTCCTGGGATCGAGCCCCGCATGGGGCTCTCTGCTCAGCCGGGAGCCTGCTTCCCTTCCTCTCTCTCTGCCTGCCTCTCTGCCTGCTTGTGATATCTCTGTGTCAAATAAATAAATAAAATCTTTAAAAAAAAGAAAAGCTACAGTGTGAATAAAATTTGTTTCATCATCTCATTCCATTAGGAAATATAACGGGTAAAAGGGTCATGGATCACTAATTTGAAAGTATTTGTAGAGCAGCAGTAGAATGAGTGGTACAGTTTTAGATGGTTTAATTGGTGATTTGATCTGGTCTGGATATTCAAGTTGCCAGAATTGGGATCCTCCAACTACACATTATTGTTTACTATTTTGCAATTTTTCCATTTCTGTAGAATTAAATTATTTTCATTGTGATTTTCCATCTTTTGTGCTTTTCTCCAGCAGAAAGCCTCTTTGTCTAAGGTCTGCCTGTCCTTTTACTTTATTTATTTTTTGTTAAAGATTTAAAAAAATTTTACATGATCTGGGGTGCCTGGGTGGCTCAGTGGGTTAAAGCCTCTGCCTTCGGCTCAGGTCATGATCCCGGGGGCTTGGGATCGGGGCCCGCATCGGGCTCTCTGCTCGGCGGGGAGCCTGCTTCCCCCTCTCTCTGCTTTTGCCTGCCTCTCTGCCTACTTATGATCTCTGTCAAATAAATAAAGTCTTAAAAAAATTTTTTTTACATGATCTATACATCGAACATGGGGCTCAAACTTACAACCCTGAGATAGAGTTGCATGCTGAATGGCTGAGCCATTCAGACAGACACCCCTAAAGTCTACCTGTCCTTTAAGTTGTTTTTTTTTTAAGAGAGAGCACAAGCCTGTGCCTGGTGGTGGGGGTGGGGGGTGGGCAGGGGCAGAGGGAGAGAGAGAGACAGATCATGCTAAGCAGGCTCCATGACCAGCGCGGAACCTGATGTTGGCTCCGTCTCAGGACACTGAGGTTGTGACCTGAGCCAAAATCAAGTCAGATGCTTAACCAACTGAGCCACCCAGGTACCCATCACTGTCCTTTATATCCACCCTTATTGTTCCCCCCACCAAATTGCAGGTAATTTCTGTCTCCTCTGAGCAATCTTCACATTTTAACTAGATGGCACATTTCTTATGCTTTCTTCTATTTGTATCATCTCTTCTAGACTTTTTTTCCCCAAGATTTTATTTATTTATTTGACAGAGAGAGATCACAAGTAGGCAAGAGAGTCAGGCAGAGAGAGAGGGGGAAACAGGCTCTCTTCTTCTAAGCAGAGAGCCTGATGTGGGGCTCGATCCCAGGACCCTGGGATCGTGACCTGAGCTGAAGGCAGAGGCTTTAACCCACTGAGCCACCCAGGTGCCCCATCTCTTCTAGACTTTTAAATGTCTTTAGGGAAGAGTTTTTAAATTTTTCAGTCTTTGTTTTTCCATAGTAGATATTCAATAAGTATTTGTTCAGTGAATTATAGGGGTGTCTGGGTAGCTCAGTCAGTTAATTGTCTGACTCTTGATTTCAGCTCAGGTCATGATCTCAGGGTCATGAGATAGAGCCCCGTGTTGGGTTCCATGCTCAGTGAGGAGTCTGTTTGAGATCCTCTCCCTCTCCTTCGTCCTCTACCCCTCCCCCCACTTGTGCTTGCTCACTCTGGCTCTCTGTCTGTAAAATAAATAAATCGTCAATAAAAGAATAAATGAATGGTAGTGTTATATGAATGAAAACCCAGATCTATAATCATAGCAGCTTATAAATTACTAGGTACTAGACCAATACTTTTTAAAGACTGTAGGAATCAAAGTTCTAGAACAATTATGTCCATTCTAACTTTTTTTTTTTTAAGATTTTATTTATTTATTAGTTAGAGAGCGAGAGCACAGGCAGACAGAGAGGCAGGAGGCAGAGGGAGAAGCAGGCTCCCTGCTGAGCAAGGAGCCGGATGTGGGACTCGATCCCAGGACGCTGGGATCATGACCTGAGCCGAAGGCAGCCGCTTAACCAACTGAGCCACCCAGGCGTCCCATAACTTTTTTTTTTTTTTAAGATTTTATTTATTTATTTGGCAGACAGAGATCACAAGTAGGCAGAGAGGCAGGCAGAGAGAGAGAAGAGGAAGCAGGCTCTCCACAGAGCAGAGAGCCCGATGCGGGGCTCGATCCCAGGACTCCGGGATCATGACCTGAGCCGAAGGCAGAGGATTTAACCCACTGAGCCACCCAGGCGCCCCCATTCTGTCTAACTTTTTACTTAAGGGATTTTTCAAATTTACTGTGCTTTTATTGCTTTCCTGTTTTCCTTTTCTTTCTTTTTTTTTTTTTTGGTGGGCAGCAAAGCAAACTTTGTTGAGGAATATTGGGTGATAATACAAAGCTCTCCAAGAGGGAGGGGACCTGAGAGGATTGCCCTGTTTTCCTGTTTTCGCTTAGTGAGCTTAAGTATCTTCTGGATGTGTTAGAGTCACATTATTGATCTTTTTTTAAAATATTTCATTTTTAAGTAATCTCTATACCCATCATGGGGCTCAGGCTTACCACCCTGAGATCAATAGTTACATGCTTTACTGACTGAGCCAGCCAGATGCCCCTGTTACTGATTTTATATTACCTAACTTTTCATACTGTCAGTTAAGAGTAACTTTGGGTTGGTATATTTATATCATATGATAATGGATAATTATATAAAATTTTAAACATTTTAAGTCTAGAATTTCATCCTCATTAAACTCTGCATATTTTAGAGTCAAATACTCTTTAAAAAATATTTTTATTTAAGTGATGTCTGCACCCATCGTAGGGCTTAAACTCATGACCCTGAGATCAAGAGTTCGCATGCTTTTCCAACTGAGCCAGCCAGGTACTGCTTAGAGTCAAATACTTTTAAATTTGGTTTCTCATTTTTCCCTTAAAGAAAGGCACTGATTTCTGGTGATTGAAGCTTTTTTAGTCTAGACATACTTTGCTGGGTGCAAATAAACACTAATTATACTAAAACTCCTACTTATTTTTTTGAATGCTCATACATATTTAATTTTCCATCTACCTTTCAACTAATAACCTTTTTTAGATTTTATTTATTTATTTGACAGAGGGAGCACAAGCAGGCAGAGCGGCAGGCAGGGGAGGGGGGGAGAAGCAGACTCTGCTGAGCAGAGAGCCTGGCATGGGGCTCCATCCTAGGACCCTGAGATCATGATTTGAGACGAAGGCAGCCGCTTAACCGACTGAGCCACCCACGTGCCCCTAATAACTTTTTTTAAAAAGCTAGTTTCTTGAAAATCCCATGTGTTGGGGTGCCTGGGTGGCTCTGTTAAAAGACTGTCTTCGGCTCAGGTCATCATCCTGGAGTCCCAGGATCAAGCCCCTCACTGGGTTCCCTGCTCAGTGGAGAGTCTGCTTCTCCCTCTGCTGCTCAACCCCCGCTCTCAGTGTCTCACTTCTCTCAAATAAATAAAATCTTTAAAAAAGAAAATCCCAACTGTTAACAACATTTGATGGTAAATCATAGCGAGGGTTTCTTTTCTCAAGCTGTATCCCAAGGCATGAAAGTTGCTTAAGTCCTGAAAAAGTGTGTGGAATTACTCTATTGATAAGTCGTTTCTTTTTATTTTTTATATTATTATTATTGTTATTTTTTAAAGATTTTATGTATTTATTTGCAGAGCAGCAGGCAGAGGGAGAGAGAGAAGTAGGCTCCCCACTGAGTAAGGAGCCTGAGGCAGGGCTGATCCCAGGACTCTGGGATCATGACCTGAGCCCAAGGCAGCCGCTTAATGGACTGAGCCACCAGGAGACCCTTAATTATTATTTTTTAAAGTAAGCTCCAGGCCCTTTGTGGGGCTTCAACTCATGACCCCAAGATGAGGAGTTACATGCTATACTGACTGAGCCAGCCAGGTGCCTCAAAGTCATCTCTTTTTAAATCAGACTTTGATCATAGCTGGCTTAAAAAGCAAAAAGGCTAATAATATAGAGACAGCTGTACTTTCTTATTATAAAAATTGTTATTAAGGAATGTGTGCTTAATTTTAGACATAGTTTTGGTTTGGTCAAGCATTTTATACCACATTACTATAAATGTACAGTCTGAAACTCCTATTTGGGTTCAAGTTTCATATTCTATGTTAATAACCAGGTCAGTGTCATAGCTGGAATGTGTTTTCTCTCTTAGCTGTCTTGCAGTGACAGTGTCAGAGAAAACCATAATAATGATTGGTGTTTTGATCACTTCTATATCCAACCAAGGATGTCTCATATTCTCTTTAAAACTATATGGCTTTTCTGAAGGTTATTGTAGATTATTAAGGGCAATTGTAAAAAACTGGAATCATTTAAATATTACGCACACTACTGGTACCAATGTATGTTCCAAAAAATGTGAACGGATATATTTAAATTTGTTGCCAAAGAAATGTGCTGGGTGGGGGGCACCTGGGTGGCTCAGTGGGTTAAAGCCTCTGCCTTCGGCTCAGGTTATGATCCCAGGGTGTTGGGATCGAGCCCTGAGTCGGGCTCTCTGCTCCGCAGGGAGCCTGCTTCCTTCTCTCTCTCTCTCTCTCTGCCTACTTGTGATCTCTCTCTGTCAAATAAATAAATAAAATCTTTAAAAAAAAAATGTGCTGGGTGATGATCAAAAACAAAACAAAAAACTTAATATTTATAAAAGGTTTATTAAGCAGTGTACAGATATTTTCAAGGTGGAGATATAAAGTAAGTTGTGTTTGCCAATTTTATTTGACCAGATCCCTTTTTTCCTCAGGAAACCTTATAGATCTGTGTTCTGAAGAACATACCTTGGGAAAACTTGTCCTAGAGAATATATTTTTTTAAGGACTGCTACATTTAAGAAGTCTTTTTTTTTTTTTTTAATCTTTATTTATTTGTCAGATAGAAAGCGCAGGAGCGAGCACAGGCAGACAGTGGCAGGCAGAGGCAGAGGGAGAAGCAGGCTCCCTGCTGAGCAAGGAGCCCAATGTGGGACTCGATCCCAGGACACTGGGATCATGACCTGAGCCGAAGGCAGCCGCTTAACCAACTGAGCCACCCAGGCGTCCCAAAGAAGTCTTTTTTTTTTTTTAAAGGATTTTATTTATTTATTTGTCAGAGAGGGGGAGAGTGTGTGCGGAGGCAGAGAGAGAAGCAGGCTCCCTGCTGACCAATTAGCCTGATGCAGGACTCGATCCCAGGACTCTGGGATCATGACCTGAGCTGAAGGCAGCGGCTTAACCTACTGAGCCACCCAGGCATCCCTTAAGAAATCTTTCATTAGCATCTGTTTTATGTAGTTTTTGAAGTATTGCCCATTTAAATACCTAAAAGATAAATTAAGTCCAGTGTTTTATGGTTTGAGAATTGGTTATAATCACTCTTGAATCTGATTATCTTTTAGGAGAGAATAGAAGAATTTCTTATGTAAATTTGCTGATAGGAAGTACCATTTTTCTCTTTTTACATGTTTACCTTCTGTTGTTTATACTGTTTTTGTTTGTTTGTTTGTTTTTTGGTCTGTTGTGGAGATCCTAGAAAAGGCCTGCTTATATTTTTATACCTCAGGCAGAAATGCTATAAACATTTTTATACAAAAAGTTACCTTAATTTGAAAACTTTTGTGATGTTAAGACTTTGAGATGCTAGCATTTGTGTTAGGTTAGTTGGTAGACAAGTTTCATAATGATGCTTTGCTTGGAAAGAGTGTATTTTTGGAAAGCATTGTTCATTTCTTAGAGAAAACATGGAGAATAAATGAGGCAGCATATTACCTTGGCTGACTTATTAATTGTAATGGAAATAGAGTGTGTTAGATTCATTGGATTTATTTTGCAAAGAGACTGGTATTTGACTTTATAATGTTCCTAAATTTTTTTTAGATCATGATAATTTAGGTCATCTGAAGATAAAACTGACCTTTGCTTTTCTTATAAAAATCTTCTAAGCTGTAAAGTTCAATGTAAAATAAATTTCTGTTTCTTTTAGTGTTCTAAAACACTAATTTTTTTTGTTCCATTAAAACAATGTAGATTAAATGATTACTGGTTAACATGAATTATTTTAGTTCTACAGTAAATAGTCATGGTTGGGGAAGTTCTCTCCAGGGAAGCTGTAACTATGTTTTAGCTTCATGAAGACAGTTATATGATCAAATATATTGGCATTAAACACTTGATAAGTATTTATTGAATAAATGAATGGTTGAGGGACGCCTGGGTGGCTCAGTTGGTTGAGCAGCTGCCTTCGGCTCGGGTCATGATCCCAGCGTCCTGGGATCGAGTCCCATATTGGACTCCTTGCTCGGCAGGGAGCCTGTTTCTCCCTCTGCCTCTGCCTGTGCTCCCTCGCTCTCTCTCCCTCTCTCTCTCTGACAAATAAATAAATAAATAATCTTTAAAAAAAAAATGAATGGTTGAATTGGAGTTTTTGAACTGACATCCTGTTCTCCATTTTTGCATGTCAGTTAAATAGTTACTGAATACTTAAAAAAAATAGGGGTTTCTATTGGTGAGGAAATACTGCAGACTACATTATGTCAGTGTCTTTAAGCTGTAAACACACCTTCAGCATGCTAGTTTTCTGCCATCTTCCTTTTTTCCCTTTTTACTTTTCAGTGGTTTTTCAGTTTCACATGCCTCATCTCACTTATTTCTTTCCTAGTCACTCCTATTCCCAGTGCTTCTTTTTTTGGTCTCCTTTGTGTATATCTGAATAAAAATAAATAGGACTATTGGTTAGCTAAACAAACAAATATTAAATTCGGATTATTAGGCTGTCTTTCTGATTATGCTCAGTTTACCAATTGTTAATAGATTATTTGTCCTTTTCACGTTTTTCTTGGTAAAATTGTGAATGTCACGTGGCAATTACTGAAAACGAAGAGTTCTGATACATAATCACCTCCATGAGTTGCATTATATTATACATATTATTTTATTAATTAGTTTTTTAAGTTTTTTTAAAGACTTTATTTATTTATTTGACAGAGAAATCACAAGTTGGCAGAGAGGCAGGCAGAGAGAGAGGGAGAAGCAGGCTCCCTGCTGAGCAGAGAGCCTGATGCGGAGCTCGATCCCAGGACCCTGGGATCATGACCTGAGCCGAAGGCAGAGGCTTAACCCACTGAGCCACCCAGGTGCCCTGGAGATTTAGTTATTTAATTGAGAGAGAGAGAGCACCCATGAGAGCAGGGGATAGGAGGAGAGGGAGAGGGAATCACAAGCTGACTCCACACACTCCATGCTGAGCGCGGAGCCCTTCAGGGGCCTCAGTCCCTCAACCATGAGTCACGACCTGAGCCAACACTTAACCAACTGTACCACCCAGGTGCCCCCAGAAGTAACAGTGATTTTTTTTTTTTTTAAGATTTTACTTATTTATTTGACAGAGAGAGATCACAAGTAGGCAGAGGCAGGCAGAGGGAGAGTTGGAAGCAGGCTCCCCACTGAGCAGAGAACCCGATGTGGGGCTTGATCCCAGGACCCTGAGATCATGACCTGAGCCAAAGGCAGAAGCTTAACCCACTGAGCCACCCCGGTGCCCTGAGTAACCGTGATTCTTAATGTGATATAAATCCTTCCAGAGTTTTCTGAGTAATTATGCATTTGTACAATATAGAATTATGTATTTGTAGGAACATATTTTTTATTCATAAACAAATATACTGTTTATAGTTTTCGCAGCTTATCTTTTTCATTGATATGTCTTAGAGCTCTTTGCATATTAAAACATGGAGCCACTTTACTAGAATTATTTGAAATACCAGATTTTCAGTTACTTTGTTAACTGCACTATACACAGACTATAAAAGCATCTTGATAACAGGATACATGTTCATTTCATCATTTTATTTATCTCTCAGAGCACCTAATACTTCACATAATGTAAACTAATGGAAGAACTACTGTCTTGGAGTTTTTCCTTATTACCCCTTTCTGGTCCTTCTAGATAAAACTACTCTGGGTCAAATTTTATTCAAATATGTTTTTTCTCTGTAGAACTGTTTTTTCTTAATAAATAGTATTCTACTGTTTAATCCAATCCCAACAGTATCAGCTGGGTAACATCGTTGTTCAGTCCACAGGTCAAGTTAGAAGAGAGCAGAGCTCTGGATGAAGCCAGAGCCTGCACATCCTGATTCGACAGTGGAGACTGAGCTCAACTCCAGCCAGTCGTTGCCTCCAGAAATGTAGGCTCAGAATAGTTAAGCACGCAAACTGCTTGGCTTTGAATTCCATCCAACCACTTACTAGTTTTGTGAACTTGGACTTACCCAGTGTGCCTCTCTTTCCTCACCTCTAAAATGTGGATAATAATAGTGCCTGTTGTATAGAGTTTTTGCATAGGTTAGATGAATTTTAAAATATATAGATCTTTAGAACAGACTGGCACATACTGAGTGCTGTATATTGCCATATTTTAACAATTCTGAGATGCACATTGGCATGCAGACGTCTCTGAATTCAGGTTGCATCATGTATTTATAACTGGCAGTGTTTCTTTTTTCTTAGTGTTACTTTCTTTTTTTTTTTTTTTAAGATTTTATTTATTTATTTGGCAGACAGAGATCACAAGCAGGCAGAGAGGCAGGCAGAGAGAGAAGGGGAAGCAGGCTCCCTGCTGAACAGAGAGCCCCCCCCATGCGGGGCTCGATCCCAGGACCCTGGGATCATGACCTGAGCTGAAGGCAGAAGAATAACCAACTGAGCCACCCAGGCGTCCCCCCTTGGTGTTACTTTAAAAACTGGTGGATGTTGGGGCACATGGCTGGCTTAGTCAGTAGAGCATATGACTCTCAATGTGTTTGTGAGTTTGAGCCCTATGTTGGACATAGAGATAATTTTTTTAAAATGATGGATCTTATAATTGATGGCTTCTTAACTTGTGTGAAATGCAGTATTAGCTCTCATTACCTATTAGGCTAATTTTCTTCAAGAAATGGTGGAAATCTGGATTTTTTTTTAAGGATTTTATTGATTTGACAGAGTTACACGACAAGAGAGGGAACACAAGCAGGGGGAGTGGGAAAGGGAGAAGCAGGCTTCCCACTGAGCTGGGAGCCCAATGCGGGGCTCAGTCCCAGGACCCTGGGATCATGACCTGAGCTGAAGGCAGATGCTTAACGACTGAGCCACCCAGGCGTCCCTGAAATCTGGATTTTGATATGAAAACTTTCAGTTTTGAAATGTTGGCTTAAAAATTATTTCAAACCATGTCATAGGCCAGGATGGATTTTTCAAATAGTATACCAAACAAATACATTATTACTTATTAGGTAAAATTGAATATTTTTAACTTCTTTTAAGTTT
Source organism: Taxidea taxus jeffersonii (assembly GCA_003697995.1). Lineage (NCBI taxonomy): Eukaryota > Metazoa > Chordata > Mammalia > Carnivora > Mustelidae > Taxidea > Taxidea taxus. The sequence continues at coordinate 24,753 of RCUC01131368.1, forward strand.
TCGGTATTAAGTAGCTTTAGAGTTCATCTAGTCTATTCTTCCATCTTGCAGATTATATTTTAGGTTCAGTCAGTCCTTGTTATTCATGGATTCCATATTTGCAAATTCATCTCTGTGCTAAAATTTATTTGTAATTCCGAAATCAATACATGTAGCACTTTCAGGTCATTTGTGGACTTGTGTAGGGTAGTGACAAATTTGAGTTACCTGATGCATATGTCCCCACTTGAGGTCAAAGAAGAAGATACTCTGCCTTCTCATTTAAGCTCTCATATTAAACCAATGTCCTTTTCAGTCTTAGTGTCGTGTTTTATGTTTTTTGAATTTTTGTGCTTTTTGTTTGTGATTTCGCTGTTAAAAATGACCCCCAAGTTTAATGTGGAATTGTTCTCTAGTGTTCCTAAGAACAAGAAGGCTGTGGTGTTTTCACAGAAATAATATGTGTTTTAGATAAGCTTCCTTCAGGCATGAGTAATTGTGCTGGTGGCTGTTGAGTTCAGTGTTAATGAATCAAGGACATGTATTGAAAGAGATGTCTTTAAAGAAATACACACAAAACGAGGTTACACTTGTTTTTTAAAAAATTTGGTAGGGGTACCTGGGTGTCACAGTTGATTAAGCATCTGACTCTTGATTTTTGGCTCAGGTCACGATATCAGGGTCTTGAGATCAAGCCCTGCATCAGGCTCTGCACTCAGTTAGGAGTCTGCTTGAGATTCTATCTCCCTGTGCCCTCCCTTGTGCAAATAAATAAATAAATCTTTAACATTTTAATAGTAGGCATTAGGATATTTCTGTTCACTAATTAATAAACAGATTTTTTCCCCACAGAGTTTATTTTTAAAAATTTTATTTATTTATTTGAGAGAGAGAGCGTGCAGCAAGAGAACACAAGCAGGGGGAGCACAGAGGGAGAGGGAGAAGCAGATTCCCACTGAGCAGGGACCCCCCCCCCCCATGTGGGGGTCGATCCCAGGACCCGGATATCATGACCTGAGCCAAAAGGGGCTACTTAACCAACTGAGCCACCCATACGCCTCTCCTCATAGAGTTTTAAAAACATCTGTAAATTTCTTTTTTTTTTTTTAGATTTTATTTATTAGAGGGAGAGAGAGAGAGAGCACAGTCAGGGGGAGCAGCAGGCAGAGGGGGAGTAGCAGGCAGAGGGAGAGGGAGAAGCAGGCTCCCTGCTGAGCAGAGAGCCCAAACCCTGGAATCAGTACCTGAGCCAAAGGCAGACACTTAACCGACTGAGCCACCCAGGCGCCCCTGCCATCATGTCAGTGAGAGCGTTGAGGACTCAGACAAGAGTTTGTGACTTCAGATACCCAGTACATTTATGAATTTTTCTTTAAACTGTAAGGTGGCTTCCTTGGTTGGTTTCTGAGATAGTGAGTTACTAGTAACAAAGTCCCTCACCTCAGGATCCCATTTGGAACACTGCATGAATTTATCCTTTAACTCTAAAATACTGCCTTTTCCCTTGTGATGATATGACATAATCATTCACTCTGCTTCCTATTTTTCCATTTGCTTTGCCCTTGTTGCCCATTACCCACACTTATGACCATATCCAAATCAGTGCTTAAGTTGGGGCCCTCCGACCAGCTAGGTTATGTAAAGTAGTTCTCTCCACCTAGTCACTGCCTCATTTCCCTGGTTATTTCCCTTGTCATACTGATCACTTTATCTCTTTACCTTTCTTATTAAAATTTATTTTGTAGTCTCTTTGCAATTATCTTTTCATTAGAATAAGTACCTTCTATCATGGCTCACTGCTCTTCCCGCAGACTAGAATTTTATGGGGTCTTTCAAAATGTTAAGCACTTTGGGACGCCTGGGTGGCTCAGTTGGTTAAACGGCTGCCTTCGGCTCAGGTCATGATCCCAGCGTCCTGGGATCGAGTCCCGCATTGGGCTCCTTGCTCGGCAGGGAACCTGCTTCTCTCTCTTTCTCTGCCTGCCGCTCTGTCTGCCTGTGCTCACTCTCTCTGACAAATAAATAAATAAAATCTTTAAAAAAAAATGCTGGGACGCCTGGGTGGCTCAGTTGGTTAAGCGGCTGCCTTCGGCTCAGGTCATGATCCCAGCGTCCTGGGATCGAGTCCCACATCGGGCTCCTTGCTCGGCAGGGAACCTGCTTCTCCCTCTGCCTCTGCCTGCCTCTCTGTCTGCCTGTGCTCCCTCTCCCTCTCTCTAAAAAAAAAAAAAAAAAAAAAAAAAAAAATGCTAAGCACTTTAATATTTCTCAAACTGTCTGTGGTGAAAGACCAGTTGCTTTAGTTGTTGGTTTTTTGTTTTGTTTTGTTTTATGTAACTGATCACAGACCAGTACTTTTGTAAAACACAATAAAAATGAATGGTTGGGAAAGTGGAATGACAGTATACATACACATACTCATGTGCATAAAAACATTAAAGTGTGAGGGTTTTTTATTAAATAGATATAAAATTATCCAGTTGTTGCAGAAGTTTCTAAATGCTTAGTCCCAGTTTCTGAGCTGAACTTGTCACAGACCACTCCTTTTTGTTTGCACTGGTAATAGCTCCTGTGAGGGTGTTAGCACTCTAATATTTGTTTTGTTTTTTAAAGATTTTATTTATTTATTTGACAAGAGAGAGACATTGAGAGAGGGAACATAAGCAGGGGGAGTGGGAGACGGAGAAGCAAGCCTCCCTCTGAGCAGGGAGCCCAATTCAGGGCTTGATCCCAGGACCCTGGAATCATGACCTGAGCCAAAGGCAAACGTTTAACGACCAAGCCACCCAGGCACCCAGCACTCTAGTATTTGTTGAATGAATGAACAAAATCACCCACTTAGGATGATGGTACTGAATTCTTTAGATGTGTTGCTCCTTTGACCTTTACTTTGCTAAAACCCAGAGTATTTGCTGAGTTATAGAAAAGTGATGGCTAAAAAAAAAAAAAAAATTAAAAAAAAAGAAAAGTGATTGGTGATTCATGATATCAGACTTCAGCTAGCTTAATCACGACTGCTTTTTTTATTTTTTTTTAAAAGCTTTTATTTATTTATTGGACAGAGAGATCACAAGTAGGCAGAGAGGGAGACGGGGAAGGGAAGCAGGCTCCCTGCTGAGCAGAGAGCCTGACGAGGGGTTCCATTCCAGGACCCTGGGATCATGACCTGAGCCAAAGGCAGAGGCTTTAACCACTGAGCCACCCAGGTGCCCCTAATTACATCTTTTAAAAAACAATATTTGACTTTATGTTTATTTAAGGAAAAGCTCTAGTTGAATCCCAAGCAGTGGCACCTCCAGACATTTTATTCCTTAGAGCCCCAGCTTCTTAAATTCAGTTCTTTCAATTATTCTTTTGCCTTATTTATCCCTTCAGCTCTTTGTCCGTTACCACCACCCTAATACTTTTTTCTTAACCTTATTTCTTGTCTGTCATAATGAGCTGACATCTTATCTCTCTCTCTGATCTCCAGCTTGTCCTTATTTCTCCACTCCAATTTGTCCTTATTATCGCAGCCTAGTTAATTCTAAAAAAGTGAGTATGTATTGGGTTGCCTGGCTGGCCCCGTTGGTGGAGGCTATGACTCTTGATATCAGGGTCGTGGGTTTGAGCCTCATGTTTGGTGTAGAGATTACTTTAAAGTAAAATCTTTTTTTAAAAGTACGAGTATATTAACTTTTGTAGTTTTTCTGAAGTAGTTATAAGAGTTCTGATTTTTTTTTTAATACCTTTTTTTTGGTAGCTTCTGACTGTAGCTTTCCCAAAGTAAAACTCCAACTCCCTTAGAACAAGGGGCTACCCTGGCTGAGCAGTTAAGTCAGAGGCTTATCAAGGTCCTTAGTGGGCTGTGGTGTAAGTAAAACCTAGTCATAAGAACTGCATTTCAATCTCCTCCTATTTCCAAAAAAAAAAAAATCTTGCTGTCCATGTCATTTGCAACAGTAACTCTGATTCACATTTTTCTGCATAGGAGGCAGTATATAGGCTGTTAAAGTGTGGGCTTTGGAGTGAGACATCCACTGCTTAGGTAGAAAGAATCTGAATTGTGTCACCAAACTGGCAGTGTATTTTGGGGTGCATTGCTTTGTTTCTGAGTTTCAGTTTCTTCTGTAAAATGAGTTTATTAGCTTAAATGTTACATCAACTGCTACAACAGAGGCCTGAAAATGGGTCTAACCAAAAAGTTTATGTCATTCTCCAGCTAACGTCCTCATTAGAAGGCAATCCCTAGGATAGGGTAGTTCTGCCCCTCACTGTGGCCCAGGGGCCCATTGGCTGCTTTTCATCTTGTTCTGCCGTCCCCTGGGATGCTGCCCTTGTTCACATTGTTGAAGTTGCCTCATTACCACCAGGTTCAAGTTCCGGGTTGAGGGAAAGAGAAAGAGGACTGAAGAACAAAGAGCTTCCTTTAAAAAAAGATTATTTATTTATTTGAGATAGAGAGAACGAGAGAGCACGAATATGAGTCGGGGGGTGGGGAGGGTTGCTCTGCACCAGCAGGGAGCCCAACTCGGGACTTGAATGCTGGGATCAGGATCTGAGCTGAAGGCAGATGCTTAACCAATTGAGCCACCCAGGTGCCCCACATAGCTTCCTTTTAAACACAAGGACACAACCTGGATGGTACTAACAACTCATTGGCCAGAGTATAGTCACTGTGTGTGCCTAGATGCAAGGAAGACTTGAAAAGTAGTCTAGGGGGGTGCCTGGGTGGCTCAGCGGTTTAAAGCCTCTGCCTTCGGCTCAGGTCATGATCCCAGGGTCCTGGGATCGAGCCCCGAATCGGGCTCTCTGCTTAGCAGGGAGCCTGCTTCCTCCTCTCTCTCTCTTTCTCTCTCTGCCTACTTGTTGTGATCTGTCTGTCAAATAAATAAATAAAATCTTTAAAAAAAAAAAAAGAAAGAAAAGAAAAGTAGTCTAGGTAGACAGTCGTGTGCCCAGCTAAACACTGGGGGTTCTAATAACTGAAAGGAGAAAATGGAAAATGAGGGACAATTATACTGCATTAAGTTGGTTTTTCAAGTAAGGAATAAATGGCACTAACGGTCTTTAAGATCTGTAATTTTTGAATATAAGTTAAGCATTCTTGTGCTACAAAATTTTTGATAGATAACTATCAACTGAAATATATAGACAGTGTTTGGCCTAAAACATGGCTAAATCTTTGTAAGGTTTGGGACATGTATAGTATGTTTTCCTTTCAGTTGGTTTCAGTTGTCTGTAAAGAGTAGTAATGTAGGGGCGCCTGGGTGGCTCAGTGGGTTAAAGCCTCTGCCTTCGGCTCGGGTCATGATCCCAGGATCCTGGGATCGAGCCCCGCATCGGGCTCTTTGCTCTGCATGAGGCCTGCTTCCTCCTTTCTCTCTGCTTGCCTCTCTGCCTACTTGTGATCTCTGTCTGTCAAATAAATAAATGAAATCTTTAAAAAAATAAAAAAGAGTAGTAATGTAGCACTTTGTTATAGAGAGATCACTTATTAGAAACTTCAGCCATCTGAAATATTAACAGGAGATAGTAGGCTTTCCTATAGCAAAAGTAGAAGTTACAAGGTCTATGTACTCAATCTTGATTTCAAGCCTGAGTTGTTAGAGAAAAATTATATTAGTATCAAGCTTAATTATCAAATTCTCATTCAGTAGCAAATTAAAATCTGCAAAATTTGAATGGTCTGTTAGAAACATGAAAAATCATAAGAAGCTTGGAAATAATAGAGTTTGCTAATATTTATTGATCATTATTAGGTACCAGGTACTAGGTAAAGCCTTTTATATTCATTACTTCATTTAACATCTAAGAGATCCCATATGTGATTTTGAAGAGGACTTAGGTTTAAATACTAAGAAACCTTATAATTATGTTCTTTGTTTAAAAAGACAGGGAAGTGGGGCTCCTGTGTGGCTCAATGGGTTAAGCCTCTGCCTTCAGCTCAGGGCATGATCTTAAGGTCTGGGATCCAGCCCATCCAGCTCCCCGCCCCCATCCCCCCACCCCCCCACCCCCTCCGCTTGCCTCTCTGCCTGATTGTGATCTCTTTCTGTCAAATAAATAAAATCTTAAAAAAAAAATACAGGGAAGCTTGTAATTAATTGTATATTACTATCAGAAATAACTAAAATGAAAAGACCATTTCAGTGCCTGACCGAAAGTATCTGAGATAGTTCAATCTAATGGCTCTAGATAAATAAGTTGTTCCTGTATTCACTTTGATTCTCATTGGCTTGCAGTATGATTGACCGCTTTGAGTTTATCTTAAGTTGCAAGAGAGAAAGTTCTGATTAAAATCCCCAGTTTGGGGTGCCTGGGTGGCTCCGTTGTTAAGTGGCATCCTTCTGCTCAGGTCATGATCCCAGGGTCCTGGGATCAAGGCCCACATTGGGCTCCCTGCTCAGCAGGAAGCCTGCTTCTCCCTTTCCCACTTCCCCTGCTTGTGTTCTCTCTTTCTCTCTGCACCAAATAAATAAATAAATAAATCTTAAAATAAAATAAAATTTCCAGGGGCGCCTGGGTGGCTCAGTGGGTTAAAGCCTCTGCCTTCGACTCAGGTCATGATCCCAGGGTCCTGTGATCGAGCCCCGCATCGGGCTCTCTGCTCGGCAGGGAGCCTGCTCCCCCCTCTCTCTCTCTGCCTGCCTCTCTGCCTACTTGTGATCTCTCTGTCAAATAAATAAATAAAATCTTTTTAAAAAAATAAATAAAATTTCCAGTTTGGAAGAATATCTACTTGGCATTAAAATCCAGGTTTAATAGATAAAAAGCATGTTTATGTTCTTAAAAATAGTCTTGATAGATATTTACCTAAACTCAAGAATGGATTTTACTTCTGTAAGTAGAAATAGTACACTTCAAAATAGTGAATAATTTTAATATATTTTTAAAAGATTATATTTATTTATTTAAAGAGAGATAGCATGAGCAGGGGGGAGAGGGTGAGGGAGAAGCAGGCTCCCCATTGAGCAGAGAGCCCCATGGAGGTCTCCATCCCAGGACCCCGAGATCACGACCTGAGCCAAAGGCAGACACTTAACCAACTGAACTCAAGTGCCCCAGTTTTAATATTTTTAAGTTACATTTTACAACTACCTAAAAATTATGATCATTAATTAATCATAAGCTAATTAATTAATAAGCTCATTAATCAGAGCTTATTGAAACAGGTACTTTGAACTGATTAGAAAAGAAATATTTTTAGCTAGCACTCTAATCTTACATAGTTTTTTCCTCACGTTATTTTAGATGCGTCATCATTCCCAGAAATGGCAAATTATTGTAAAAGGAGAAGTTTTCATATTTTAGAATGCCTCCTTTGGTGTATTATTTTAATAGAACAAGTATATATTTGTATGTGTGCGATATAAAAATTATTTTTTGGTTCATAGATGTATGACATTAAAAATCAAGTTAAACCAATTTTATTATTGTGAATATGAAATGCTATTTTTTTTTTTTTTTTTGTCAGAGTGAGAGAGCAGGAGCGAGCACAGGCAGACAGAGTAGCAGGCAGAGGCAGAGGGAGAAGCAGGCTCCCTGCCAAGCAAGGAGCCTGATGTGGGACTCGATCCCAGGACGCTGGGATCATGACCTGAGCCGAAGGTAGCCGCTTAACCAACTGAGCCACCCAGGTGTCCCTGAAATGCTATTTTTTACCTTAAAATATGTATAGTTATAAAGCAGTAATTTTCTGTGCCTGAAATTCCTTCCCCATATTGTCTGATGAACTACTTATCCTTTAATTTTGACTCAAGCATGGCATCCTTAATGCACCATTCTTTTTTGTTGTTAAGATTTTACTTATTTGTCAGAGGAGAGGAAGAGCACAAATAGGGGGAGCAGTGGGCAGATCAGGCAGAGGGAGAAGCAGACTCCCTGCTGAGCAAGCCCCCCCCCCCCAAGGTGGGACTTGATCCCAGGACCCTGGGATCATGACCTGAGCCAAAGATAGATGCTTAACTGACTGAACTACCTGGGCGTCCCTTTAATATATATATTATATATATATATATATATATATGTGTGTGTGTGTGTGTGTGTGTATACACACACATATATATTTAATTCTTAAGCAGTATCTATCAATCTGTTTGGGCTGCTATAACAAAAATATTAGAGTCTGGATGGCTTAAACAACAAACATTTATTTCTCACAGTTCTGGACTCTGGGAAGTGGCAACATCAAGGCGTTGTGTCTGCTGAAGGTCTGCGTTCTGGGTCATACGTGGCCATCTTCTCACTGTGTCCTCACTTGGCAAAAGAGGAGAGGGAACTTTCTGGGGTCTTCTTTATGAGGGCACTAATCCCATTCATGAGGGCCCCAACCTCATTACCTAATCACCTTCCCAAAGCCCCATCTCCTAATACCATCACACTAGGGGTTAGGATTTCTAAATTTGCATTTTGGGGGGACATAAACATCAGTCAGTAGCAATTTCACTGTCCAGTAGAGTTGACTACATTTTCTTTTGTGTCTAGCTTTATTCAGCACATACTTGCATATCTTTAACTCATCATTAGACTTTATTTATGTGACTGTCTTCCTGTGCGCAAGCTTGTGGCCAGACCATATCTTTGGTTAGTGCAACAACAGATACACGTGTACTGTGCATTCTAGATTAAAAAATTTGGACTTCATAAGCAACAGAGAACCAATTGGTATTTTTTATTATGGTAGTTTATTTTTATCAGTTAAGAGCTGATTTCATAGTATTTTGATCAGAGTGAAAATAGTATCTTTAAAAGATGAGTTTAGTCAGTTATGAAAATATCCTAGAAATTCCAGTAAAACATAAACCATTTCATTTTACTCCATTCTTGTTCTTTTATGTTTATAAAGGTAATACCTGTTTTTCAAAATTCAAACAAGAAAAATAATGTTAAAAAATGAGCATTCTCGGGGCTCCTGGGTGACTCAGTGGGTTAGGCCTCTGCCTTCGGCTCAGGTCATGGTCTCAGGGTCCTGGGACCGAGCCCCGCATTGGGCTCTCTACTCAGCAGGGAGCCTGCTTCCCCACCCTCCACCCCCCCCACATGCCTCTCTGCCTACTTGTCATCTCTGTCAAACAAATAAATAAAAAATCTTTTGAAAAAATGAGCATTTTCAGCAATTTACAAAAAGACAATATGCTACAGTCTTAATTTTTTCTATATATATTCACATTGTTTATTAATGGTATCATTTTAAACCAAAATGAACTAATGCTAAACATACTGCTTAAAGTTTTCTTTTTTTTTTTCACTGAATGTATCTTGGACTTCTTTTCATATAAGTAAAAATGGATCTGCTTCATTCATTTGATCAACCGCATAGTCTGTGTGTACTATATGTTAATTAACTGTTCTCTGATGGTGGATGAGCTTTTGTATTCCCCTGACACACACTTTTTTTTCCCAATAAATAGCAGAAATTTATTGCTCACAGTTCTGGAGGCTGGAAGTCTGAGATCAGGGTGCCAGGTCTCAGGCTTCTTATTATATTCTTATGTGACGATAGCTGGATTTCCTTTTTAGCTATTAAAAGTACCGCTACAAAGAACATCCTAGTGTAAAACATTGTGTAATTGTGGGGGTGTTTTTAAATGGTAAATTCCTAGAAGTAGGAATGCCTGGCTAAAAAAATGGTGTGAACATTTTAAGATATAGTAGTTTTTGTCAAATTGCCACTTTTTTAGGTTACCTTTCCTGTGATAGAATATAAGAAGTTAATCTGTATCTTTACCTATCATGGATACTTGTTCTATTTTTTTTTTTTTTAACATTTTGTTGTTGGTGTTCTCTCTCTCTCTCTTTTTTTTTTTTTTTTAAGATTTTATTTATTTATTTGACAGGCAGAGATCACAAGTAGGCAGAGAGGCAGGCAAAGAGAGAGAAGAAAGCAGGCTCCCTGCTGAGCAGAGAGCCCGATGCGGGGGCTCGATCCTAGAATCCTGAGATCATGACCTGAGCTGGAGGCAGAGGCTCAACCCATTGAGCCACCCAGGCGCGCAAGATTTTATTTTTTTATTTAGAGAGAGAGTGTGCTATTGGGGGGCAGGCGGAGGAAGAGAGAGAATCTCAAGCAGACTCCACGACGAGTGCAGTGCCGACACAAGGCTCCACGGGGCTTGACCTCACAACCTGAGATCATAGCCTGAGCGGAAATCAAGACTTGGGCACTTAACCAACTGAGCCACCCAGGTGACCCAGTTGTTCTGTTTAATAAATCATTTTATTGGGTGCCTGGCTAGCTCAGTCTCTAGAGCATGTGACTCTTCATCTCAGGGTTGTGAGTTCAAGCTCCACATTGGATGTAGAGATTGCTTCAAAATCAAATCTTAAAAAAAAATAAAAATCATTTTATTAAAGTATATAGGGAAATATGCATGTCAAATATGTAAACCTCACAACCTGAACACACCTATGGAACCAGCACCCACATCAAGGAAAGGAACATTACCAGAACCCAAAGTCACCTTTGTGCTCCTATTCAGTCTCTGCCCGTCTCCGTGAGTAACCACTATTCTGACTTCTAATGGCACAGATTAGTTTTGCCTGTTCTTATTTTTATTTTATAAACATGAAATCATACAGTATTTATATTTGGTACTATTATTTTAATTTTAATCTTAGTGAGTCATAGGTAAAAATAACCTCATTGCTATTTTAACTTGTAAGATTATCTTTGTGTATATTTCAAAGCTTTTTTAAAAAATTAGCAAGGCTAAAATATTAGCATATTTAGAGCACAGAAAGGACTGAAAATAAAAGCAAAAGCAAACCTCCAAACTCTAGGATTACCATCGTCTTGGGCCAATATTTCTAAAGCTAAGTTTCTCCATCAGCATCAAGTAGATTTCAAGTGTCCAGATTCAACAAATATTGAAGAGTTTCTAGCCATGGAAGATCCTATTTTGACACAAATCTTTGTATACACTAACCAGACATGACACTGAGGCTGAAGTTCAAGCTCTGCATGGGACTGGGACTCAGTATTCCATGAGACGAGAATCCCAGATCTAAACCAGTGTTTGAGGTTTGGGGGTAGGAAAAAGCAGAAAATGCCTATATACAATTTCCTATTCATACTGTCAGTTGACAGTATGTCAACTATGTAGAAAAAACTATGTAGAAAACTATGTAGAACTATGTAGAAAAAACTAACAAAAGTTGTATAAGACCCAAGCAAAGGAAATTACAGTCATACTTAGTTAAACTATTTTTGGCCCAAGATATTCCTTAAACTGAGAGTAACATGCTTCATGTTTTCAAGAGATAATTATGTAGTTTTTCTAAAGGTAAAAAAAATTGTGGTAGAGGGACGCCTGGGTGGCTCAGTTGGTTAAGCAGCTGCCTTCGGCTCAGGTCATGATCCCAGCGTCCTGGGATCGAGTCCCACATCAGGCTCCTTGCTCGGCAGGGAGCCTGCTTCTCCCTCTGCCTCTGCCTGCCTCTCTGTCTGCCTGTGCTCGCTCGCTCTCTCTCTCTCTCTCTAACTAATAAATAAATAAAACCTTTAAAAAAAAAATTGTGGTAGAAAAACATCAACCAGTTGTTTAATAAAGAGAAAGTTGTATTGTTTGCACTTAGGAAAGTCAGTGTAATTATTATGAAAGTAAATGCAGTTTAAGGTAGGAATAATTTCTAAATGTGAGCAGTCAGATGAATAAAATCAAAAAGCAAGGCTCGGCTTGGTTATCATACTATATCTGCTGTATGAAGAAGTGCAAATCAGCATAGTAAAGACTTAGAAATCCTGCAGTGCAGAAACCTATTTAATTTTGTATGACCTTGTGTTTCCTGCTGCTTCTGTGATCATTAGAAATCTATTAATATCTTCTAGGACACTAGAAGTCTGCAGAACATAATTTGGCACAAACTGTGTATTTAAACACCACTAATTCAGATACATAGGGTGCAGAAGTGTGAGTGATAAGCCAAAGTATTATTTTTAGATTCTTAGTAAGAAACTGTCATTAAAGAGTGAATAATAACTTAAAATAGTAACTGTTAGAGCTTTAAGGGACCTGAGTATCATGGTTTTAAAAACTATTCTTTATCAGATGTTTTCAAAATATTTTCACCCAGGGCGCCTGTGTGGCTCAGTCAGTTAAGCATCTTCCTTCAGCTGAGGTCATGATCCCAGAGTCCTTGGATTGAGTCCCCACATCTGGCCCCCTGCTCAGCAAGGAATCTGCTTCTCCCTTTGGCCGCCCTCCTGCCCCCTGCCAGAACCCCTGTGTGGTCTTGCTTTCTCTATCTCAAATAAATAAATAAAATCTTTAAAAGACAAACAAATATATTCATCCAGTCTATGGCTTATCTTTTCACTCTTTTTTTTTTAATCTTAAGACATGCAGTTAATTCTTACATCTGTTAAAATTTTTTTTTTAATTTATATTTTTTTGAGCAACATGGGGGGCTGGCCATGGGGTGTGGAGGTGTGAGGGCAGAGAGAGAGAGAGATAATCTTTCTTTTTTTTTTTTTCTTTAAAGATTTTATTTATTTAGGGGCGCCTGGGTGGCTCAGTCAGTTAAGCATCTGCCTTCAGCTCGGTTCACGATCCTAGGCTTGGTTCATGATCCTAGGGTCCTGGGATGGAGCCCTGCATCAGGCTCCTTGCTCGCGGGAGCCTGCTTCTCTCTCTCCCTCTAGCTGCCTCTCTCCCTGCTTGTGCTCATGCTCTCTTTATCTCTCAAATAAATAAATAAAATCTTTAAAAAAGAAAGATTTTATTTACTAAAATGTTTTGCTTATTTATTAGAGAGAGAGAGAGCATAAGCAGGGGGAGCGGCAGGCAGAGGGAGAAGCATGCTCCCTGCTGAGCAGGGAGTCCCACTTAGGACCCAATCCTCAATCCCGAGATCACAACAGGATCCAAAAACAGATGCTTAACCAACTGAGCCACCCAGGCATCCTGAGAGAGAATCTTAAGTGGGCTCCACGGTCAGCATGGAGTCAGATGCAGGGGTCCATCTCATGACCTGAGATCGTGACCTGAGATGATATCAAGAGTTGGAGGCTTGGGTACCTGAGTGGCTCAGTGAGTTAAGCCTCTGCCTTCGGCTTAGTTCATGATCTCAGGGTCCTGAGATCAAGCCCTACATCGGGCTCTCTGCTCAGCAGGGAGCCTTCTTCCCCCTCTCTCTCTGCCTGCCTCTGTGCCTACTTGTGATCTCTCTGTCTGTCAAATAAATAAATAAAAGCTTAAAAACAAAGAGTTGGAGGCTTAATCAACTGAGCTACCTAGGCGTCCCTCCAGATTTTTTCTAATGCAATTTTACGTATACAGTTTGGTACTTTTGCTTCAGTGGGTTCATAATTTACATCTAATTTTATAACTTGCTTTTCTTTCTTCCCACTGTTTATTATAGTATTTTCATATCAGTACAATTAATTGTTTGGAGTAGTTGCATAGTGTTCTACCAAAGAATGTATGACAATTTATTAGTTTTTCTTCTTTTGATGAACAGTTGTTTCCAGTTTTTTTCTATTGTAAATAACACCCAAAGGTTTATTTTAAAATTCAGCTTGAGGGACGCCTGGGTGGCTCAGTTGGTTAAGCGGCTGCCTTTGGCTCAGGTCATGATCCCAGCGTCCTGGGATAGAGTCCCACATCGGGCTCCTTGCTCGGCAGGGAGCCTGCTTCTCCCTCTGCCTCTGCCTGCCTCTGTCTGCCTGTGCTCACTCTCTCTCTCTCTCTGACAAATAAATAAATAAATAAAATCTTTTTAAAAAAAATTCAGCTTGAACTTTAATTCCTGCAAATTTATTAAAAGCTTTTATAATAGAAACATTTCATCTTTATAGACCTTGAGGCACACTTAAAATTTTTGATGTATCAGTTCTGGCTTTCTTGTTCAAATACTTAGTGGAAACATTAGGGTGAAGTTTTTAATGTAAACAAATATTAAAAAAAATTTTTTTAGGGGTTCCTGGATGGCTCAGTTGTTAAGCGTCTGCCTTCAGTTCAGGTCAGATCTCAGGGTCCTAGGTTTGAGCCCCACATGGGGTTCCCTGCTCAGTGGGAAGCCTGCTTCTCCCTCTCTCACTCCCCTTGCTTGTGTTCCCTCTCTTGCTGTCTCTGTCTCTGTTAAATAAATAAAATCTTTAGAAAAAAAAATTTTTTAAATAACTTCACATCTTCTACCATAACCTTGCTCCCCTCTTGGCTCAAACAGTTGTAAACGGCATGTTTAAACACTCTGATTCTACTAATGATTTCTCTTAATTCTTCAATTAATGTGACTTACTTTTCTTCCACCACTTCTCATTATCAAGAGTGTGAAAAATCTTGTTTCTCAGTAATAAACTTATAAAACCACCTAAATAGTTACTTAAATTTGTGAAAGACCATTTCCATGACATCCCATTTGTTGGTTTTTTTTTTTTTCTTCAAAATTAGGTGGTATAAATTTAGGGGGGAACTTCATGTGTCTGTTTTGTTTTGCGGATTCTGTTAATGCTGTTTCATTTTTCCATGACAGATTCAAAAGCTTTGTGACAGAGTGGCTTCATCTACTTTACTAGATGATCGAAGAAATGCTGTGCGTGCTCTCAAATCATTATCTAAGGTCAGTAATGCTGTATCACTTACTAAGTTCACTAAGTTGGACATTACATACTTTAATAGCATTTTTCTTTAATGCAGAAATACCGCTTGGAAGTGGGTATACAAGCTATGGAACATCTTATCCACGTATTACAAACAGATCGGTAAGTCTCTTTTTAATGATTTTTCTCTCTAATTTTTCTCGCAATTTTAATTAATTTGTTTTAGAGTCACTATTCTAGAAATGATTAACTTATTCAGGTTATTAAGTTTTTATTGTCAGTTGTCATTTCAATAAATATTGGACACAAGGTGCAAACCACTGTGCTAATAAGCATTAAGACAGGCATAATCTCAGGGGTTGAAATCTTGCCATTATATAAAAATGAAATGAAGTGACTTTTCATTAAAAGCTGAAGATCTGGGCCACCTGGGTGGCTCAGTTGGTTAAAGCCTCTGCCTTCGGCTCAGGTCATGGTCTCAGGGTCCTGGGATCAAGCCCCGTATCGGGCTCTCTGCTTGGCAGGGAGCCTGCTTCTCCCTCTCTCTCTGCCTGCCTCTCTGCTTATTTGTGATCTCTCTCTATCAAAATAAATAAATAAAATCTTTAAAAAAAAAAAAGCTGAAGATCTGGGGTTTGATTTGGGCAATTGGGTGTTGTGATATTCACTTAGATGTACTGGAGTATACTATTCTATAGTGTAATATACATATTTCTGTATATCAGTTATCCAGACTTGCTTTTTTGAAGAAATAAACTGTACTAAGTGTTAGATCTGAGCATGTTCTAAAAGAAAGGTCACTCAGCCTATTTTTATCTCTTTCAGTTTCTCTTAAGAGGTTTTATCTGCATCTTTTTTTTTTTTTTAAGATGTATTTATTTTACAGAGAGAGTGAGTGCTCATGGGGAAGGGAAGGGCCGAGGGAGAAGGAGAGTGATTTTTTTTTTTAAGATTTTATTTATTTGTTTGACAGACGGAGATCACAAGTAGGCAGAGAGGCAGGCAGAGAGAGAGGAGGAAGCAGGCTCCCTGCTGAGCAGAGAGCCCGATGTGGGGCTTGATCCTAGGACTTTGAGATCACGACCTGGGCCGAAGGCAGAGACTTAACCCACTGAGCCACCCAGGCGCCCCAGGAGAGTGATTCTTAAGCCAAGACCATGCCCAGCCCAGAGCCCAATGCAGGCCTCCATCTCAGGATCCTGAGATCACCACCGGAGTGAAAACCAAGAGTCAGGCACTTAACCGACTGTGCCACCCAAACGCCCTGCACCTTTAGTTTTAATTAACAACTGTGTGTGGATAGCTTTCAAAAATCTTACCTCTAAGTCAATATATATTACAACTTTTAACTGCTTAGGGGGCACTTCTACCATATCAAGATCTCTCACTGATATCTCCAATTCAGAATGTTCAAGAGTTAATTTATATCTTGTTTTCCTGCTCCCAGCTGCCTCCTCCCACCATCTCCTTCAACTGCCTTTTGACCCAAGTCCAACCGAGTTGATGGTGCCTTTCCATTTAAGCAAGAAACTATAGGATTCTTGCTGAACTTAGCCCTCTCCTTAACCCATTATGCTTATCTAGACCAAAACCCAGCTGGAATTCATGAAGTTCGCCAAATTTCCTTTGTTAATCTTTAGTTCTGGCTCAGTATTAGTCATTGAAATGATTTTCAGAGCTGCTATAGTAGTTATCTTTATTATTATTATTACTACTTTTTGTTGTATAACAAGTTACCTCAGAACTTAGTGGCTCAAAGTGATCAGTATTTATTATCTCACACTTTCTGTGGATCAGAAATTCAGCAGTGACTTAGCTAGGTGGTTCTGGCTCAGGGTCTCTTGAAGTTGCAGTCAAGATTTTAGCCAGGACTGCAGTCATCTGAAGGCTCAGTTGGAAAGATCTGATTCCAAGATGGCTCAATTACTTTGCTAATGGCAGGAGGCTTCATTACCTCACCATTGTGCTCTCTCTCTAAGGCTGCTTGAGCATCCTTATGATACCGTAACTGGCTTCTCCCAGAGCAAGCAATCCAGGAGACAAAGAGAAAGCCATAAGTCTGACAAGTCTCACAAGACACATACCATCAAGTCTATCACATTCTGTTTGTTAGAAGCAAGCTTATAAATACAGCGTATACCTAAGAGGGGGAGGATTTGGTTCCATCCCTTGAAGGGATCTGTATCAAAGAGTTTTTGAACATAGCTTAAAACCACGACTACCTCCAAACTGTATTCTTCGCCTCTGATCTTTTTGTCCCTCCAGTCTATGCGTTATAAGTCTGATGTATAAACCCTTTTTTATTTAATGAATTTCAGAAGCTAAGTGCAATGTGAAGTCTAAGTTTTTGTTTTTGTTTAAAGATTTTATTTATTTATTTGAAAGAGACAGAACACAGCAGGGGGAGGGGGAGAGGGAGAAGCAGACTCCCCGCTGAGCAGGGAGCCAAGACCCTGGGATTGAACCCTGGGGTCATGATGTGAGCCCAAGACAGATGCCCAACAAACTCAGCCACCCAGGCACCCCTGAAGTCCCAAGTTTTTAAACAAAGCGATGCATATAAGCTTTTTAAAGGTCTTGGTTTTGCCTGTCTAACCTCAGAGCCTGTGTTTCAGTTGTATTTCAGCAATGCCCAGTTGCTTGTTCGCACCAGTTAGGACCTTTCCTCTTCTCAGACAGTACACCCCACATTGGCTACCTTTTCAAAGCCAACTAATTCTAATGCATTTGAATAAATGCATTGGATATGTTAAAATTATCTGTTTTATTGACATTATAGTGAGTAACTGGTAGGCAGAATAATAGCCCCCAAGGATATGTTTACATCATTATTACCACAACCTATGAATGTTACCCTAGAGGGCAAAAGGGACTTTGCAGATGTGATTAAGGACTTTGAGATGGAGAGATTATCCTGCATTATCCCGGTGGGCCCAGTGTAATCCCAGGGTTTCTTAAAAGGGGAGCAGGAATGCACAAGAGGAGGTCAGAATGAGGTGCTATGGAAGATCTGCACCTGTCTTTGGCCAGCTTTGAAGATGAAGGAAGGGGGCCTCTAGAGAACTGCAGAAGGCACAGGAACAGATTTTCCCTAGAGCCTGTAGGCCGGAAGGCAGTCCTGCCAAAACCTTGATTTTGGTGCAGGAGACTCATTTCAGACTTCTGACTTCCAGAACTTTAAGATAATATATTTGTACTGTTTAAGCCACTGAGTTTGTGGTAATTTGTTATAGCATCAGTTGAAAGCGATTACAGTAAACTAACATTAGTTTTGTGCTTTAAATAACAGTCCAGGTTAGAGAAAATGGATCCTAGATAAAAAAAACTTTAGTGTGATGATTATACGTACATATAATCTATAATTTTTCTTTTTTACTCCGTGTATACCTTTTCTCACTGAGTCTTACAAAGTTACTAATGAAATCGCTAACATCTCAGTATGGTAAATAGAATGCTGCCTGCTATATAAAGTGAACTTTATTGTCATTTTAAGTGCATAGCTGGAAATGGACATGTAGATCTTTGGTGTTCTCTCTCTCTCTCTCTCTCTTTTTTTTTTTTTTTAAAAAGATTTTACTTACTTATTTGGGAGAGGGAGAAGCAGGCTCCCTGTTGAGTAGAGAGCCCGATGAGGGACTTGATCCCAGGACCCCGGGATCACGACCTGAGCCAAAGGCAGACGCTTAACCAACTGAACCACACAGGCGTCCCGATAGACAGATTTTTTTTTTTAAAGATTTTATTTATTTATTTGACAGATAGAGATCAGGAGTAGGCAGAGAGGCAGGCAGAGAGAGAGGAGGAAGCAGGCTCCCTGCTGAACAGAGAGCCCGATGTGGGGTTCGATCCCAGGACCCTGAGATCATGACCCGAGCCGAAGGCAGAGGCTTTAACCCACTGAGCCACCAAGGCGCCCCCCGATAGATTTTGAAAGCATGATGGATGACGATGGCATTTAGAGTGGAAAGCAAGAGTGAGACACAGGACACAAAGATTCAGTGAATATGAAGAAGTGATTAGGAGTGATAAATGAAATAAGATGATAGGCAAAGTGGACCACAACCAGATGTAAATCTCAAGGGAGGGTGCCCTGGTGGCTCAGTTGGTTAAGCGACTGCCTTCCGCTCAGGTTGAGTCCTGACTCAGGCCCCCAGCTCCACGGGGAGTCGGGGAGTCTGCTTCTCCCTCTGACTGGCTCCCCTCTCTTGCTCTCTCTCACTGTCTCTCTCTCTCTCAAATAAATAAGTAAAATCTTTAAAAAATATAAATCTCAAGTAAAGTAGACTTTAAAAATTATTATTTATAAAAAATATTATTTATCATTTTGTTTTTGAGAAATTTTGAAGATTTTTATTTACTTACTTGAGAGAGACACAGCAAGAGAGGGAACACAAGCAGGGGAGTGGGAGAGGGAGAAGCAGACTTCCTGCTGAGCAGGGACCCCAGTGCAGGGCTCCATCCCAGGATCCTGGGACCATGATCTCAGCTGAAGGGGGACGTTTAACGATTGAGCCACCCAGGCACCCCTGAGGAGCATCTTTTAAGAGAGTATTAAGGAACTGGGAATAGAAAGAAATTTCCTCATAATAAAGAGAATCTGTGAAAATCCCAGAACATCAGATGCAATGGTGAAAAACTGAGTGCTTTCCACATAAGATCAGGAACAAGAGTGGGGCACCTGGGTGGCTCAGTGGGTTAAAGCCGCTGCCTTCGGCTCAGGCCATGATCGTGGGATTGAGCCCCGCATCGGGCTCTCTGCTCTGCGGACAGCATGCTTCTTCTTCTCTCTCTCTGACTCTCTGCCTACTTGTGATCTCTGTCGGATAAATAAATAAAATCTTTAAAAAAAAAAAAAAGATCAGGAACAAGATCATGATGTTCCCTTTACGCACCTCTATCCAACACTGAAATGGAAGCTCTGGCTAAAGCAATTGGGCAAGGAAAGGAAATAAAAGTTATACTGATTGGAAAGGAAGAAGTAAAATTACACATGTTCATAGGTAATATGGTCTTGATTATAGAAAATCCTTAGGAATCCACTAAAAAGCTATCAGAACTAATAAACACAGCAAAGTTGAAGGATACAAGCTCAATATAAAAAAATTATATTTCTAGGGTGCCTGGGTGGCTCAGTTGGTTAATCGACTGCCTTCGGCTTAGGTCATGATCCCAGAGTCCCATGATCGAGTCCCACATTGGGTTCCCAGCTCCTTGGGGAGTCTGCTTCTCCCTCTGACCTTCTCCCCTCTCATACTCTCACTGTCTCTCTCAAATAAATAAAAAAAACTTTAAAAAAATTTTTTTATTTATTTGACAGATCACAAGTAGGCAGAGAGGCAGGTGGAGAGAGGGGGGGAAGCAGTCTCCCCGCTGAGCAGAGAGCCTGATGTGGGGCTTAATCCCAAGACCCTGAGATCATGACCTGAGCCAAAGACAGAGGCTTTAAACCACTGAGCCACCCAGGTGTCCCTAAATAAAAATTTAAAAAAAAAATTTTTTTTTAATTAATTTTATTTCTGTATGCTAGCAATGAACAATCAGTAAACAGAATTAAGAAAACAATTCTATTTAAGTAACATAAAAAAGAGGGACGCCTGGGTGGCTCAGTGGGTTAAGCCGCTGCCTTCGGCTCGGGTCATGATCCCAGGGTCCTGGGACCAAGTTCCGCATCGGGCTCTCTGCTCGGCAGGGAGCCTGCTTCTCCCCTCCCCTCTCTGCCTGCCTCTCTGCCTACTTGTGTGATCTCTGTCTGTCAAATAAATAAATAAAATCTTTTTAAAAAAAGTAACATAAAAAAGATTAAATACTTCAGAATAAATTTTACTAAAAAAGTGTAAGAATTGTACACTGGGAACCACAATGCATTATTGAAAGAAATTACCTAAGATTCAAATAAATGAAAAGACATTCTGTGTTCATGGACAGAAAGAAGGAATATTTTTAATATTTTTAAGATGGTAATGCACCCTAACTCGATTTATAGATTCACATAATCACTATAGAAATCCTAGTTGCCACTTTTGCAGAAATTAACAAGCTGATCATAAAATTTGTATGGGAATGCACAGGATCCAGAGTAGGTCCCAAACTACCTTGAAAAAGAACAAAGTTGAAGGGCTCATATTTCCTGATTTTAATACTTAGCACAATACTTACCACATTTTAGTACTTACCACAAAATGATAGTAAACAAGACTTTGTGGCAATGGCATTGAGGATAGACATATAGATCAACAAAATAAAAAAGCTAGAAATAAAGCCCAACATTCATTTGAACTGATCTTTGGCAAGGTGTTAAAGACCACAATGGAGAAAGAACAATTTCTTCAACAAATGATCGATAAACATGTGAAAAGATGCTCAAAATAATTAGTCATTAAGGAAACACTAATCAAAACCAAAATGAGACAACAGCTTGAACTCATTAGTATGGCCGTTAAGGGGGGAAAGAGAAGGATGATAACAAATGTTGCTGAGGAGAAACTGGACCTTCAAACACGGCTGGTGGGAATAGAAAATGGTGCAGCTTCTGTGGAAGTGAGGCAGTTCCTCAGAAAGTCAAACATGGGGTTGCCACATGGCCCGACACAAAAGCTAGTACATGAAAATTCATAGCAGCGTTGTTCATAATAGCCATAATTGCCATTGGAATCTGTTAGGATTCTCTCTCTGCCTCTCCCTCTGCCCCTTCCCACCCCCCCAGCTGCTCATGCCCTCTCTCTCTCTCTCTCTCTAAGGAATAAAATAAAATGGGGGTGACAATAGCACCTATCTCGTTGGATTGTTCTGAGGCTTCAACGGTTTGATGTATGTGCAATGATCAGAACAAGTTGGTCTTGTGCTGGGCGTAGAGCCTCTTAAAATTCTCTCTCTTGTCTGTCTCCATCCATCCCTCCCCGCCCTCTTAAAAAAAACCCCAAAAAACAAAAATCTATAGACACGGAAAGTGGATTAGTGTTTGCCAGGCACTGGGGGGAGGAGGCTTAGGGAATGATGGCTAATGGATACAGGATTTCTTACGATGTGATGAAATGTTCTCAGGTTTGGGGCACCTGGCTGGCTCACTCAGTGGAGCAGACAGCTCTTGATCTCAGGGTTATGAGTTCAAGCCCCATACTGGGCATAGAGATTTCTTAAAAACAAAAGCTTTAGGGATGCCTGGGTGGCTGAGTGAGTTAAGCATCTGCCTTCAGCTCAGGTTGATATCCCGGGGTCCTAGGATCAGGTCCCGCATCCGGCTGCCTGCTCAGCGGGGAGCCTGCTTCCCCCTCTGCCTGCAGCTCTCCCTGCTTATGCTCTCTCTCTCTTTCTCTCTGACAAATAAATAAGTAAAATCTTCAAAAAAAAAAAATAAAAGCTTTAGAAAACGACAAAAAGAAAATGTTCTGGATTTAGATAGTGGTGACGGTTGCACAGCTCTGTGCATATACTAAACCCACGGAGGTGTACACTTTAAAAGGGTGAACTTTATGGCATACAAATTATATCTCAGGTTTTAAAATTACTATCTAGGTGTCATGGTTTGGAATCAGAAATTAGACAAGTTTTGGGCTCTGAGTGTAGGACTTAAGAAAATGAGCAATCTCTCTTCAATATGATGATAAAAGAATCAGATCCACCGACAGATGGAGGGTTTCAAGCCTTGTCAAGAAAGGGAACAGAGTTTTCTGTGATGCAGCCAAGGATGAAGGGGATTCAGTGGATGCATCCTGAGAGTGTTAGTTGCAAAAGCGTAACAGTAATGAAGAAGCGTAAAACAGTAATGAAGAGAGATGCCTGGCTGGCTAAGTCCGTAGAGCATACGTCTCTTGAGTCTCCAGGGTCCTGAGTTCGAGCCCAATGTTGGGCATAGAGTTTACTTAAAACAGCAACAACAACAAAGCAAACAAACAAACAAACATTAATGAAGATGAGCTGTGGAAGGAGACGGCTGCAGAGTACAGACCTTCCTTTGCATTCCATGAAGTTAAAAAAAAATAACTTAGAACACTTGAAAACAGAAAGCAATAAATAAGCATTAGAGGCAAACGGAAAGGGAATTTAATTTAGCACAAGAAAAGGAATGAAACACAAGATGGCTCATAGAAGTTTAGCTTTATTGTCTTAAGAGGCCCAGTAAAACACCAAAGCAGGGGTGCCTGGGTGGCTCAGTGGGTTAAAGAGTCTGCCTTCAGTTCAGGTCATGATCTCAGGGTCCTAGAATCGAGCCCTGCATCAGGCTCCCTGCTCGGCAAAAAGCCTGCTTCTCCCTCTCCTCCTCTCCTTGCTTGTGCTTTCTCTCTCACTCCCTCTCTCTCTCTCTCTCAAACAAATAAACAAAATCTAAAAAAAAAAAAACCCCAAACCAAAATTTGTCTATCAACAACTGTAATCTCATACTCCCTGATTTTATAAATAATATTATTTTTGCCATAAGTTTTTTGTTCTGTTCATAAGTTTTTGTTTGTTTTTTGTTTTTTGTGTTTTTAGAAAATAAAGTATAGAGCAGAAAACAAATTCTAGTAGTCCGATCAGGGATAACACCATTAAAGATACCTATCACAAAAAGTGTATATAAACATAAACACATACCCATAAAATTACCTGGGTTATACTAACTTTGCTGGTTTTAAAGTTGAATTTACTTTACAAATTTATTTATAAGTTGTTTTTAAAATATATAGACACACACAGGAATATATATATATTTTGCTAAATGGGGTCATTCTATACGTTAATTTTTATATTTAATTTTTCTACTGGCATTATGTCAAGGGTGTTTTTATTACTATGTCATTAAACATTCTTTAAAAATACTGTTTTTCATTGCTACTATACCTTTTAAAATATTACACATTTAGGTTGCTTCTAATTTTCCACTACCGTAAATAACCTTTATATGTTCTTTAATCTTGCCCTCTGGTATTTTCTTAGCATAGATTTTAGATTAATGTTTTATACAGTCTTGCTAAATAACAACTGTCTAAAAATGGTCATAACTGGCTACACTCTAGCAATGTGTAAGTGTAATAATTTCTTTTTTCTAGTTCGGATTCTGAAATAATAGGTTATGCCTTGGACACACTGTACAATATAATATCTAATGATGAAGAAGAAGAAGTAGGTAAGTTTCTTTTATTATGTTTTCCTTTTTTTTCTTTTATTGTGTTTCTGTACATAAAATAGCATATGCTGCATATCCTGGAGTTGTGCCAAATTCCTGGTTTTAAAGTTGAATTTATTTTATAAATCTATTTATAAGGGTATTTTTCTTTTTTAACTAATAAAGAAAGACATAGGCTTAGTTCCAGAAAAATATATTTAAAATGATTGCTATGTATGTTATTTGGAGGTGGAATTAGAACGTTCTTTTTTACAAAATTCCCTTTCTTTCTTTCTTTCTTTCATTCTTCCTTTCTTCCCTTCTTTCTTTTTTCTTTTCTTTCTTTGAGTTGGATACTTAACAGAGCACCTCGGTGGCTCAATCAGTTAAGCATCCAACTCTTGATCTCAGCTCAGGTCTTGATCTCAGGGTCATGAGTTCAAACCCTGCATGAGGCTCCATGCTGGGTGTCAAGCGTACTTTAAAAAAAAAAGACACTTAATCGACTGAACCACCCAGGCACTCCTTTTTTAGATTTTATTTATTTATTTGAATGGGAGAGCGACAGAGGGAGCATTAGCAGGCAGAGAGGCAGAGGGAGTGGGAGAAGCAGACTCCCCGCTGAGCAGGGAGCCCCAAAGTGGGGCTC
>RCUC01131369.1:0-22193 GCA_003697995.1 Taxidea taxus jeffersonii
TTTACACCAACAAGACAGAAGAAAGAGAAATTAAGGAGTCAATCCCATATACAATTGCACCCAAAACCATAAGATACCTAGGAATAAACTGAACCAAAGAGGCAAAGAATCTGTACTCAGAAAACTATAAAGTACTCATGAAAGAAATTGAGGAAGACACAAAGAAATGGAAAAATATTCCATGCTCCTGGATTGGAAGAACAAATATTGTGAAAATGTCTATGCTACCCAAAGCAATCTACACATTTAATGCAATCCCTATCAAAATCCCATCCAATTTTTTCAAAGAAATGGAACAAATAATCCTAAAACTTTTATGGAACCAGAAAAGACCTCGAATAGCCAAAGGAATATTGAAAAAGAAAGCCAAAGTTGGTGGCATCACAATTCCGGACTTCAGGCTCTATTACAAAGCTGTCATCATCAAGACAGTATGGTACTGGCACAAAAACAGACACATAGATCAATGGAACAGAATAGAGAGCCCAGAAATAGACCCTCAACTCTATGGTCAACTGATATTCGACAAAGCAGAAAAGAATGTCCAATGGAAAAAAGACAGCCTCTTCAACAAATGGTGTTGGGAAAATTGGACAGCCACACGCAGAAAAATGAAATTGGACCATTTCTTTACACCACACACGAAAATAGACTCAAAATGGATGAAGGACCTCAATGTGAGAAAGGAATCCATCAAAATCCTTGAGGAGAACACAGGCAGCAACCTCTTCAACCTCAGCCACAGCAATTTCTTCCTAGGAACGTCAAAGGCAAGGGAAGCAAGGGCAAAAATGAACTATTGGGATTTCATCAAGATCAAAAGCTTTTACACAGCAAAGGAAACAGTTAACAAAACCAAAAGACAACTGACAGAATGAGAGAAGATATTTGCAAACAACATATCAGATAAAGGGCCAGTATCCAAAATCTATAAAGAGCTTAGCAAACTCAACACCCAAAGAACAAATAATCCAATCAAGAAATGGGCAGAGGATATGAACAGACATTTCTGCAAAGAAGACATCCAGATGGCCAACAGACACATGAAAAAATGCTCCACATCACTTGGCATTAGGGAAATACAAATCAAAACCACAATGAGATACCACCTCACACCAGTCAGAATGGCTAAAATTAACAAGTCAGGAAACAACAGATGTTGGCAAGGATGCAGAGAAAGGGGAACCCTCCTACACTTTTGGTGGGAATGCAAGCTAGTGCAACCACTCTGGAAAACATCATGGAGGTTCCTCAAAAAGTTGAAAATAGAGCTACCCTATGACCCAGCAATTGCACTACTGGGTATTTACCCTAACGATACAAGTGTAGTGATCCGAAGGGGCACGTGCACCCAAATGTTTATAGCAGCAATGTCCACAATAGCCAAACTATGGAAAGAACCTAGATGTCCATCAACAGATGAATGGAAAAAGAAGATGTGGCATATATATACAATGGAATACTATGCAACCATCAAAATAAATGAAATCTTACCATTTGCAACGATGTGGATGGAACTTATTGTGCTTAGCGAAATAAGTCAATCAGAGAAAGACAACTATCATATGATCTCCCTGATATGAGGAAGTGGAGATGCAATGTGGGGGGTCTGGGGGGTAGAAAAAGAATAAATGAAACAAGATGTGATCGGGAGGGAGACAAACCATAAGAAACTCTTAATCTCACAAGACAAACTGAGGGTTGCTGGAGGGAGGGGGGTCGGGAGAGGGTGGTGGGGTTATGGACATGGGGGAGAGTATGTGCTATGGTGAGTGCTGTGAAGTGTGTAAACCTGGTGATTCACAGAATTGTACTCCTGGGGCTAATAATACATTATATGTTTATAAAAAAATTTTAAAAATTTATAAAATCAAAATTCCATTACAAATAGACATGTACATCTACACACACAAAAATGCTCTAAGCAAAAGAAACTTAATGAGCGAATTTTTATGATGTGGAAATTAAAACTATAAATAGTATTGGGAAGTGGGCTCTACTTTTTATGTAAAGATGTTTATTCCATTAGTGTTCTAGGGAGCTTAAAACAATAACAATGCTCAAAGAAATTATTTTGCATATTTATGTGTTTATACATCACAACAAAACCACGAGAATGAGCGCCTGGGTGGCTCAGTGGGTTAAAGCCTATGCCTTCTGCTCAGGTCATGATCCCAGAGTCCTGGGATCGAGCCCTGCATCGAGCTCCCTGTTTGGTGGGGAGCCTGCTTCCCCGCCCCCTCTGTCTGTCTCTCTGCCTACTTGTGATCTCTGTCTGTCAAAATAAAATAAAATAAAATAAATCTAAAAAAAAAAACACACAAGAACTTAATGTCCCATGGGACTGTCACGGGGTTTTGCAGAGGGTAGGACTTTAAATGTTTCTCTTTCTTTGGAATGAGACTGTCAAGTAACTGCTCAAGCCATGGGCCTTACATTAGAAAATGCTATAGGGAGCTCCACCCCCAAGTATGTATGTGAAGTAACTGGTACCAGATTTACTCTTTTGCTGTAAGTAACTGGAGGACTGAACACAATATGGGAGACAATTGTTCCCAGACACTGAGCAACAACCAACATTGGACTGTGATTCCTCAACAGAAAGTAAGTAAATGAGGGAGCTCTGCAATCACCCTGGTTTTTGTTTTTGTTTTTTTCCATGGAAGCATTTTTCAGACTGTAGAACAGAAAAGGGGGACACAGACAGAGGAGAGCAATCTCAATGACATGTAGACATAGTTTGGGGTTTGATGAGAATGAAGTGGTTAGAATTTCCAGAGCAGAGTGCTAGAGAAAAAGGAGCTACAGAATGAAAGAGCTCAAGACTCTGTATAGGGGTCCCCTTGAGTCTTTTGCTGAATATCGAGAAAACACATGGAAGGTGAACCTCCAGGAGGTGTTACAGGGACCTATCAGGGAATGATAATCTGAAAAACACCTAAATTTTGCACAGAGCTTAAAGCATTTGTGTTCTGAACAACCAAAATGGAGCCCACTACTGGGGCTGTCAGTAGTGAATCCAGCTGGGTCATGCCAGGTAGTAGGACTAAATTAAGCCCTAGTATAAAGCTCACTAATTGTTGCTGTTAGCTGACAGTCACAACACTAAAGCCTGCATTTGAAGATTCTTTTATTAAAATGATTCACAAGTAACTGAACTGTTTTCCACAATAGAACTCAACACTCTTTAGAGGAAGACAACAAAATCCCAGACATGCTACAACACAGCATGGAATCAAAATCACTGAGAAAGGGAAGATACAGGAAAAATGTAACCTATAACCATGGGAAATAAAACCATCCAATAGAAACAGGCCCAGGAGTGTCAGAAAAGATGATGGTACTAGCAAATGAGGAATCTTAAAAAGCTATAATTGAAAGGAAAATGTGGCCACAAAGAACAGAGAGATGAAGTGTATATATAAAAAGATTCAAATGAAACTTCAAGAGCCAAAAAATACAATAACTAAAATTTAAAAATTGCTGGATATACTTAACAGCAAAATAGATACTGGAAAAGAAAAGATCAATGATCCAGAGATCAGAGCAATAAATACTATTTAAACTAAGGTGCACAGAGAGGAAAAAAAAAACTGAAGAAAAATAAACATCCCTGAAGAGAGGCATAATAGCAAGTATCCATATATATATATATATTTTTTTTTCATTCCCAGAATGGAGGAGTGGGGAATGAAGAACAAATTTTTGAGGAATAATTATTAGAATTTTCCAAATCTGAAGAAAATAGTATCAACCCACAAATCCAATAAACTCAAAATGCCTAAATGGGCAGGACAGACACAAAGAAAACCACCCAAAGGCCCATTATAATTAAATTTTTGAAAACAGTAATAAACCAGAAATCTTAAAAGCAGCCAGAGGTAAAAATATCACCTATAGGGTAATGATGATAAGAATTATCACTGACTTCTTATAAGAAACAATGCAAGTCAGAAAGCAATAGGATATCTTTTTTTTTTTTAAATTTTATTTATTTATTTGACAGACAGAGATCACAAGTAGACAGAGAGGCAGGCAGAGAGGCAGGCAGAGAGAGAGGAGGAAGCAGGCTCCCCGCGGAGCAGAGAGCCTGACATGGGGCTTGATCCCAGGACCCTGAGATCACGACCGGAGCCGAAGGCAGCGGCTTAATCCACTGAGCCACCCAGGTGCCCCGCAATAGGATATCTTTAAAATGCAGAAAGAAAAACACTGTCAATCTAGAACCGAAATTCAGAGAGTCTTTCAAAAATGAAGTCTAATTGGACTTCTTCAGACTAAAAAAAACAAAACAAGCAAACAACCAAAAAATACACAAGTATAAGATAATTGCCAGTAGACCTACACTTCTAGAAATACTAAAAGAGGTTGGTTAAGTGGCTGTCTTCAGCTCAGGTCATGATCCCAGACTCCTGGGATCGAGTTCCACATCGGCTCCCTGCTCAGCCGAGAGTCTGCCTCTCCCTCTCCCTCTGCCTGCCACTCGGCCTAGTGTGCTCTCTATCTCTCTGCCAAATAAACAAGTAAAATCTTAAAAAAAAAAAAAAAAAAGAGGTTCTTGAGACTTACACCAAAATGATGCCAGATGGAAATTCGGATCATTAAAAAGCAACAGAAGGCAACAGAAATGGTAAGTAAGATATGGAAGTAAATGTGAGATTATTTTTCCCTCTCTTAAAATTTTTCCTCAAAAGAAAATTGACAGTTTAATATGAAAGTAACAATACTGTGGGGTTGATTGCATACTGTGGTAAAATGTTTGAGAGCCACAGCCAAACAGAGAGAGGGGAATATGGAAATGCCTTGTGGAATATCTCACACTCTACAAAGTGGTGACCTATGGAGTCAATGGCATTCTGGTCAAAATCTCAGAAGACTTTTACATAAAAATTGACAAAGCTGATTCCAAAATTTATAAAGTAACACAGATTATCCAGAATAACCAAATCAATTTTGAAAAAAGAAGAAAGAAGTTGGATGACTATTGTATCTGAGTTTGGGGGATATTACAAATCTGCGTAAACAAGACAGTGTGGTATTGGTGTTAAGAATAAACTATAGATCAATGGAATAGATTGCATGAATAAAAGTAAATCAACATGTATATGTTATGTGTTGATTTTCAATGAAGGTGCCAAGATAATTCAATGGGGGAAAGTTTTTTTTTGACAAATGGTTCAAAGTCAGCCAGATATAAGGGAAAGAAACCAATACAAAAGTTCCCTCAAACTGGATAACAGTCTGAAGTAAGGGAAAAAATTGTGAAATTTTTAGGAAAAAAAATTAAATGGGAGAAGATCTTGAAGACCTTCGGATAAGGAAAAGATTTCACAGAGAGGAGACAAGAAATATTGACTATAAAAAAGGATAAATTTGACTCCACTAAAATAAAAAAATTCTGTTCTTCGAAAGATATTAAGATGTTGAAAAAATTCTAAAGTTAGGAGCAAAAGGGATTGGATTAAAGAGAGAACTGGTTGCCTAGGTCAGGGAAACACAAGAAAATAAAAATGCAATATGTGGGAACACTAACGGTTCCCCAGGATGACAGTGAAAGTCAGGAGGAGGCCGGCATTGGTGTTGGGGTACAGCTGTCCCAAGAGCTGGGCTGATCCACTCCCTTTTGTCAGCTTGAGATGTGGTAGATTACGTTAATTGATTTCCAAATGTCCAACCAGTCTTGCCTGCCTTGGATAAATTCCATTGGTTGTGGTGTATAATTTTTTTCACACACTGTTGGATTTGATAGGCTAATCTTTTGTTGAGGATTTTTGTATCTATGCTTATGAGCGATACTGGTCTGTAATTCTCCTTTCTCAGAACCTTGTTGGCGTTGCCTGATTTTGGTAGTAGGGTCATGCTGGTCTTGCAGGATGAGTTAAGAAATATTCTTTGGCTTCCATCCTCTGAAAGGTGAAAGGG
The DNA here is from genome assembly GCA_003697995.1 of Taxidea taxus jeffersonii. Taxonomy (NCBI): domain Eukaryota; kingdom Metazoa; phylum Chordata; class Mammalia; order Carnivora; family Mustelidae; genus Taxidea; species Taxidea taxus. Next base: position 5,923 of record RCUC01131369.1, read on the forward strand.
TTTTCCTAATACAGCTTCTTTCTAGGTAACTGAGTTCCCAGGATGGGGCTTGACATGTGATGGCACTAAGATAGAGCTTGTTTCATTTTGGCAAAATTTCTAATATGAGGTAATGTATTTGAAGTCAACCATCCGTTAGACTCCATTAAAGGTCATCTTAGTCTGGCTCTAGAAATCATTTGATCACCAGCAAGTAAGAGAGGATGAGGGGTTAGAAAAGAAGAATCAAGGAAAGGAGGGAGGGTAGGAGACAGAACAAAAGAGAGAACTGAAAATCTTGTATGTGCCTAAACAAGGCATTTATTTGTTTGTTTTTGAAAGAGCGCGTGCAATCAGAAAGAGGGGAGGGCACAGAGAGAAGGAGAATCCTAAGGAGGCTCAACACAGAGTCCGACTCGGAGCTCGATCCCCGGAGCCCGAGGTCTGGACCTGAGCTGAAATCAAGAGTGGAATGCTGAACCAACTGAGCCACCCAGGTGTTCCTGTACAAGGCATTTAAAATATATGCTGTAATTTAGTTTCTACAGTAACCACAGAAGTAGCATAATTCCCCAGGCTGACCGAGCCCCACAGGTAGTGCGTGCATGTAGATCACCACCCGATCCAAGTCCCAGCCTGTGCTTCCCACTGTCGCGTAAATCATTGCGCTTTCAAATAGTTCAATGCAAACTTTAAACTATTTTTGAACTTAATCTGAGTTATAGTAAGCCTTTCTGAGACCTTTCTGAGGCCTGGAGAGAAATGGTATGAAGGAAGGAGAAGTGGATGGAGAGACATTAATAAATGAGGTTATTAAATCGTATTCCAATCTCTGAAGACCCAGGAGTCTCCTCTCCCTCAGGCAAACTGCTGTCTTCCGAAAGGTCAAGGTTGTCATGGCTCTCTGCCCTTCTGGTGTCAGGGAAATGTCAAGATGCCCTTCTCCTAGCAGTAAATCTTCACTGGGGTTGTGGTAGGGAGAACACGCAGGAAGGTTGGGGGCCACTTTGTGCCTCTCCGACAGACAAAACTTTCGCTAGTCGTTTGCATAAACGCAGCGAGAGCTATTCCCGTTCTTTTATGTCAGACAGCAAATGACAGAAAAGCTCAAAAAGGGAGTTGCCTGGGTGGCTGGGCCTGTTAAGCCTCTGACTCTTGACCTCAGCTCATGTTTTGATCTCAGAGTCATGAGTTCGAACCCCTGCATTGGGCTCCGTGCTGGAAATGGAGCCTACAGAAAGAAAGAAGGAAAGAAGGAAAGAAAGAAGGAAGGAAGGAAGGGAGGAAGGAAGGAAGGAAGGTGGATGGGTGGGAGAGAGGGGAGGGGAGGAAGGAAGGAAAGAAGAAAAGCTTAGCGAGGGTTTCTGGGCAATCAGTGAGAATCAAGACAGAGCATAAATTGCAGAAAATAACTAACAGAGTCCCCCCAACCCCCACCACTCAGAGGCTCCCAAATGATAAAGGCGAATAACAGAATTCACAGGGTCAAGACAGACTCCTGTTTATCATTGTCTTTAATACTTAACTGTGATTATTGGTGCCGGAACTACCTCTCATCATCTCACTTGATTTTTATACAGCACAGCTTGTCCTGATCACTCTCTGTTTTGTCTTTCCTTTTTAACCTCGAGCAACAACCTCCTGAGTTCACCCGATTTGTAAATCTGCACTCTATCTCTGTGTCCAAGGGATGGGCTATTTCAAGGTCAGTTTCTTGCATCAAGCTTAGATTAGATTACAAGATTCTGCGGCAACCACAGTCTCAAGAATCACAAGGGTTAAAAAAGGGAAAAAGCGAGTAAGCTTATTTCTTACACTGTATCAGGATTGGAAATTTTTGAGTCAAGTATTTTAAAAAGAAAGAAGGTGGTCCTTCAGAGTAAAGAAGGTAGAACTGACTGTCATACAAGAGAGAACTTGTGTGTCAGCTGCCTCCTGACGGCTACTTCTGTGCATACATGTGACCCATGGACTGCTTCGACCGACAGGGGTAGCCCTTGTCCCCTGCCCCCTGTTCCTCTACTCCCGCAGCAATGTTTATGGTCTACGCCACCGAATCATCTTGTCCTTCAACTGCTGTCATTCCTACAAAACTAGCTCCCTAACTGCTGTCCAAAGTTGTTTATCAGTGGTCAATACTGGTCCATACCAGAGGATATGCCTCCCAAGTGTATCATTCAGAGTGTGCTAATTCAGAGATCTGGCTTAATTTTTAAAGCTTTTTCAAGCTTTTGATTTAATTTTTTTTGAGTATTAGAATTCTTAAAAGTTTTTAAAAAAGATTTATTTATTAGGGCACCTGGGTGGCTCAGTCGTTTAAGCATCTGCCTTCAGCTCGGGTCATGATCCCAGGGTCCTGAGATCAAGTCCCACATTGGGCTCCCTGCTCATCGGGAAGCCTGCTTCTCCTTCTCCCAGTCCCCTGCTTGTGTTCCCTCTTTCGCTGTCTCTCTTCTCTGTCAAATAAATAATAAATAAAATATTTTTTAAAAAAAGATTTATTATCTATCTATCTATCTATTTATTGGGGGGCCAGGGCTAGGAGCAGAGGGAGAGAGAATCTTAAGTAGACTCCCTACTGAGCCCAGAACCCCATGCGGGGCTCTATTTCACAACCCTGAGATCATGACCTGAGCCTAAATCAAGAGTCAGACACTTAACTGACTAAGCCACCCAAGTGCCCCCCAAATTATTAGAATTGGAGGGAAACCAGTAAACAATAATACCCCTTCCCATGTCTAGTTATGAGACCAAATGAGAGAGAGGCACAGAAATCAGACATATGGAGATTAAAATATCACCCCCATTACAGATAAAGACTAGGTTAGAGAAAGAAGGTCGAGGTGGCAGCCAAAGGGCTTGCCAATACTGAACCTCTGAGTTGAACCTACCCACCCCACATGGGCAGCACTGAATGCCACAAGCCTGTATCACTTGGCTCTGGTTAAGTCTTCTTCCCTGTGAGAAGGGAGGATGGACAAGAGATCAGGGGTATTGCTTTACTAGAATTATCTCCACATGGAAAGCAAAGTAGGAGTTCATAGTTTTATCATTTCAGTAAAGAAATGGGAGTAGGGCTTACAGATACTAGTAGATGTGTACAGAGAAATCATACAATAAGTAAGTTTGTTACTCAGTCTGGTAAACATAACTGTAGAAACTCTCAAATCTTCTAGGGTCAGGTTTATAAAAACATCAATCATCTAAGAAATACCCTTAATCTTGAAAATAATAAAAGGAAAGAACTCTGGGACAGTGGAAAACTGGAATAGTACAAATAAAGGCAAAGGTGATGATGAAGTATCCACTAGCCAAGTCAGAAGGCAAAGGCTGAGGGTTAGGCCATCTTGCCTGGAAAGGGGGGTCGAGGAGCACATGGTCACCCTGAGATGGATGGAGGTATCTGAAAGACATCACTTTGCATGACTGCTGAGGCCAGAAGTGGGACCAATGGGTGCAGGTTATAAGGACACAGATTTCAGGTCATTGTAGGTTATGGGACCACTGGACAATTAGCAAGCTTCCTATTCCAGGAAAAGACAGAGCTGAGATCAGATGACCATTTTCAGGAATGCTCAAAAAGTACGCTTGAGCCACATGGTTGGTGAGTGAGATTAGTTATTCTCAGGCATCTTGGTCTTGAGATCTCTTTACATTCTTAAAAATTACTGAAAGGCCCAAAGAGCCTTTGTATAGGTAGGTTATATCTATTAACATTTACTGAATTTGACATCAATTAAAAGAAGTAACATTAAAGTATCTAATTCATGTAAAACAATAAACCCATTACATGTTAGCATAAATAATATTTATGAAATATACTTATGGAATTATTTTACATTTTTGCAAACCTCTTTAATATCTGGCTTAGTGGGAGATGGCTGGATTCTCATGTCTTCTGCATTCCCTCAGTTGCAATATGTTGGTTTGGTTGAAGGGCATGAAAAAAATCCAGCCTCAACAGATATACACTTAAAATAAGGAGGAGTACTTTACATACGCTTTTTTGGATCATCGTGGATGTTCTTTGTTATTACTCCAAAACTCAGAAGGAGTAGTTTCTCAAAGTTAAGCTGCAATGAGAAATCTCGAATCATATCAATAAGCTTTTCTTACTGTCACATTAAAAATGCACTGATCTGTCCTCCGATCTTTCACTCATTTAGGATTTTTTAAAATAACATGCTGAATATTGTTATGAGAAAAGAGTTAACGTTGCAGATCCTCTGGAAGGGTGTGAGGAATCCCCAGGGGTCCGCAGACCCCTCTTTGAGGACCGCTGCACTAGAAAACCCTCCCTGTCAGTGCTATGATTTTATGAAAGAACTATCACAGCTCAAAGAATTCTCTCTGTAGGGGAGCACAGTTAACATCAGGTGTGTTGCAAGGAAGGAAGGCACTTAAAAGAGCTCAAGTGAAAACAAAAATTACCTAAAGTTTCCTTTGGGCAATCTTCTCAGAAATGCTGGGACAGGAAGTACAGTCATGCTGCTCTTGGGCTGGACTTGAACGTTGAGGATTGATGCTACTGCCTCCTTGCCTGGAGTCACAAGCTTTCTCTTCCCCACCCACGTCTGCCTGTTCTCCTGCATCTTCCAAGGACCTGCCTTCTAGATGGAATGGTGGCTACCCTGTTCCTCCATACCACTGGGGACACCATGCCTTCAACTTACCTGGGAGCTGATGTCAGCTCGAACTACACGAGACTTTTCAGTTCAAGAACCATCTTCTCTCACGGTCTTGGGTTCCCGATTCCAAACTCCCTCCAGGGACAGAGGGAACCCGGTTGGCTCAGCCTGATTTTTGGTCTGGGTCAGGTGGCCAGCCCTGGGCCCAACTGCTCTGTCCAACGTGCGCTGGGTGACCAGGGACAAACATGGTCCCAAACAGGCAACACAAAACGTGTCTCTTCTATTAGAACTGGGAATTGTGTGCAATTAGAAAGTTTAAAATGTAGAAACGCAATCAGAGACAGCAGTAAGGGACATATTAGAGCAAGGAAAGAAGACAGTGCAAACCTGTGTTCAGCATGCAGCTTGGTGTTATTTGGTATTTAGCGGTAGTGATAGTACTAGTTGGTATTTACTGAGGTCATATCATGGCACTCCTTAAGCAAAGCACTCGGAATGTTTTCCTTGTTAAAATAAAATGAATGAACAAACAAACAGGAAAAAAACCTAAATATTGGGCTCTGTTTTTATCCCTGATTTAGCATAACGGTTAGGAGTATGGGCCTCTGAGCCAAACTGTCAGAATTCGCATGGCTGTGTGACTTTGGCAAGTTCTCTCATCACTTCACACCTCGGCTCTTCTTTCTGAGGCAGCTGGCTTCCTATAGGAAGAACGTGGGGACCTGAGAAGGGCTGAGGGCAGGGATTCGAGATTTCCTAACTCAGCTCTCAGGGAGAGACAGCCAAAAGGTGGAATGAGGAGCAAGAGGAAAAGGCTCTGTTTTTCATGAGAAAAGGAGTTGGTTGGGGCAGATCAGAACGTCACTCAGACATGTGGGGTTCAAATCCCAGCACTGCCGAGTTTCTTAACGACTCTGCCTCCGTTTCCTTGTCTGCAAAACGAGATCCTCACCTGAAGGGATAGATGTGAAGTCTAGGATACAAAGCTGTGTGTGGTTAGTGAGAATTATCCTGTGGGCAGAGCCTGCTGTGATCTGCTAGGACCCCACCTCCAGGAAGCGGGTCTGTGTTTATCCTGCCCCCGGACCCGGAATATCACACACACCCCCTCTACTCTCACACTGTCCCCCATCCCCATGGATGGTCTTTGCCATCCATGACGCAACCTATTTCAAACGGCTGATCCTGCCCAAGCGCCTGGCCTCTGGAAATGACCTTATTTGCTCTGTAACAAACTGTCCCTACTGGAGGCACCCCTTGAATTTGGGAGAGTAGAACACACAGTGGCCAGCTGGTGGGAGGAAGGGCCTGAAACCCTTGAGCCTGACGAACAGGCTTGCATGGTGATGTCTCCTGAAAGGTCGTTTTCGTCCAGCATTCCGCTTCCATCCCAATGGCTATTCCTAAAGGTCTTCAAATCATGCTATGGGTTCTGGCTGTGAGAGTGGTGGCCCCAGTGTCAGACCGCCCAGTTCCCTGGGGACAGAGATTGCAAGCAGATGGCCGGACACTTTCTAAGTAGCAATGATTGAATGAGTAGCCAAATGATGGAGTGGTGACAACAGCCTAGGGAGAGGGGGCCCCGGAAGCCATTCCTTGCAGATGATAAATGTTATTCTCCACGAAGGAGATTAACTGTGGGGATGTGCTAAGCCAGAAGAGGGGAGAGCCTGAGAAAAGAGGAGACAGAACCCTGGGCTCGGTGTCTGAATGTCCAGGTGTGAGCCCCGGGTCTCCTACCTACTAATAACGGGGCAGTGACCACAGCTGCTTCCTTGTCTGTAAAGTGGGGTCCCTGGTACTATCCTCCTCACTTACTTACTCACGTGGCTGTGGAGAGAGAAAGAATTCTGGGAAAACTCCATATGTGATTTCTGATTCTTCTGTGGCTTCTTGGCGCCTTGTGCAGTGGCGTGTGTGTGTGTGTGTATGTGTGTGTGTGTGTGTGTGTGTGTGTGTGTGAGAGAGAGAGAGAGAGAAAGAGGGAGAGAGAGAGAGTTTATTTCCTATGGCTGCTCTAACAAATTACCACAAACTTGGTGGCTTAATTCAACCCACATTTATTTTCTCACTGTTCTGGAGGCCAGAAGTTGAAATTAGTTTCACTGGTTCAAAATCAAAGTGTCGGTTGGGCCAGGCTCCCCCGACAGGCTCTAGGGGAGAAGCCATCTCTTTGCCTTTTATAGCTTCTAGAGGTACATTCCATGAATTCCTTGGCTCATGGTTTGAGTCTCTATCTTCCAACCCAGCAAACAACAGCATCTTGCCTCTGTTGTCAGATCCCCTGATCTTCTTCTGGTCGAACGTCCCCAAGTCCCTTTCCCGAGGACCCTTGCAATGACACTGAGCCCACCCAGAGAATCCAGGACAAGCTCCCATCTCCAGATCTCTCACTGAATCACACCTGCAAGATCTTTTTTGCCAAATAAGAGAGTATTGACAAGATCCAGAGATCAGGGCATGAACATCTTTGGGGACAGTGCCATGTACACCTCAAAAGATGCAGGGAGTGAGGGAGGAGCCCATGCAGAGACGGGGAGGGGACAGGCTGCTTCCAAAGCAAATCCCACCTGATGGCCCTTGGTAGTTACTCTGTGGATTGTTGGAGGGTAGGCAGGATGACAGTGGGATGACCATCGTACACTTGGGTCTGAACCTCAGACCAGTGATTATTCAGGTGTGGGCCCAGACCAGCAAAATCAGCATCCCTTGGGAACTTGATACAAATGTAAAATTGGGGGTTTAAAAAAAATTCTTATTCTATTTCCTTTTAATTCTAATGTAGTTAACATACAGTGTAATATTAGTTTGAGGTAAACAATATAGTGATTCCACACTTATATACATCACCCAGTGCTCATCACGACAAGTGCCCTCCTTAATCCCCATCCCCTATTTCACCCATCCCCTTCATCCCCCACTCTGATAACCATCAATGTGTTCTGGATAGCTAAGAGTCTGTTTCTTGGTTTTCCTCTCTCTGTCTCTCTCTTTTTTTCCTTTGCCCCTTTGTTTTGTTTCTTGAATTCCACCTATGAGGGAAATCATAGGGTATTTGTCTTCCTCTGACTTATTTCACTTAACATAATATTCTCTAGCTCCATCCATGTCATTGTAAATGGCAAGATTTCATGCTTTTTTATGGCTGAGTAATATTCCATTGTATATGTATACCACATCTCCCTTATCCATTCATGGGTCATATATATATATACATATGTATGTATATATACGTATATACGTATATATACGTATACGTATATATACGTATATATATGTATATATACGTATACATTGTATATGTATACCACATCTCCCTTATCCATTCATGGACACTTGGGTTGCTTTTGTAATATGGCCATTATAAATAATGATGTTGTAAACATAGGGGCACGTGTATCTTTTGACCTAGTGTTTTTGTGTTCTTTGAGTAAATACTCAGTAATGTGGTTGCTGGGTCATAGGGTAGTTCTATTTTTAACTCTTTTGAGGACCCTCTGTACTGTTTTCCACAGTGGCTGCACCAGTTTAAGAAATGCAAAATTTTGGACCCCATCACAGATCTCCTAAATCAGAAACTCCTGGGTGGTTTAGCAAGTCCTGCAGAGGATTCTGATGCTTGCTTTTGTTAGCTCAAGTTCAAGCCAAGGTCCTCAGAAGAAAGGGTAGGACGAGGCCTGGGTTCAGGTCCTGGGGCAGAGGTTCTCACCACAGCTGCACAATTAAAATCATTTGGGGAGCTTTTTAAAAAATAACAGGTGGATCAGAACCTCTAGGGTAGTCTTTTAAAGTTTCCAGGTGATTCTAACGTATGTGAAAATTAATTTTAAAACCTCTGCTGGAGTCTGGAAGGCCTGTGGAGGGAGCTCACATGTCTCACTGCTTGTCATCAGTTACTGGGAATAGGAAGAGATGGCCAGGCACCTCCAACAGGAAGATAATGGGATTAATGGTAATCCCATTACCACCCCAGCAGGAGGAAAGAAGGTTTTCTCCTGGATCAGTGCAAGCCAGCATGTATAAAGTGCCATGGCTCACCCAATAACAAGGCCTTGTCCCCCCAGACACCTACTTTCTTCCAATGAGCTTTTTTTTTTTTCCTCAGCTCATCACTTCCTTATCCCACCCTTATGGCGATAAAAGCTTTTCATTTCATGTAACTCCTTGGAATATCCTTGCTAGATGAGATGTTGCCCTATTCATGAATCGTTTGATAAAGCCGATTAGATCTTCAAATGTTCTCAGTTGAATTTGTTTTTTAATACATATAACCAAATTTTGGAGCCACTCCTGACATATGATCGCCACCCCACAATTTGGCCTTGTGAGGAAGAATTGGGTGTCCTTGAATCACTAGTTCTCAAATTTGAGCCACTGGGAGGTCTTGTTAAAACACAGATAGTGGGACATACAGTGAGCTGCTGACGCAGCACGTCTGGGGCGGGACCTGGGAATGGACATTTCTAATAAGTTCCCTGGCTGTGGTGATGTTGCTGGTCCAGGGACCCCATTCAGAGAATCACTGCACTAATGTATAATTTTAATGCCAAAAGCTCACCTAAAATACGCTTTCTTTTTTTTTTTAATTTTTTTTTTTATTTGACAGACAAAGATCACGAGTAGGCAGAGAGGCAGGCAGAGAGAGAGAGGAGGAAGCAGGCTCCCCAGCAAGCAGAGAGCCCGATGTGGGGCTTGATCCCAGGACCCTGGGATCATGACCTGAGCCGAAGGCAGAGGCTCCAACCCACTGAGCCACCCGGGTGCCCTAAAATACGCTTTCTTACCCAAGTTAAGAACCACAGGGTCTAAAAACATTAGAAATCAATTAGATTCTTTTCCCTGTTTTGTTGTTGTTGTTTTTAGGGAAAATGACATTGGAATTTAGCTACTGACACTGTGATGGCTTATGTTTTCAAGAAGATCAAAGAAATATTGTAGAAATGGAGTTTAAGGGGGCAGTAAAGGAGAAGGGCATTAAAAACAGGTAGGATGGGAAAAAAAGAATCAAAAATGACACTAACTTGCTCATAAATTTTCCGAGACCTGACCATGATATGTGTGTGAGAGAAAGAAAAAGAGAGAAGCAATAGTACTGATTCAGAGTGATGCTCTTCAATTAGTGAATAATCCAATATTCAGAGACAACTACCAGGTTCTAAATAAAGGGATAGTTTTTGGGTTGAGTCAACAATTTAAAGCAATATCTACCCAGACATCATCTGGGGGTCCCATCTACCCCCTTGATGTCTAGGTTTCCTCCTCTTGAAACTATCCATCTCAGGCCTATTTAATTAATCCAATGCTTTCCTGAAGGTTCTTCTTCATCTCCAGGGAGCTTAAGACACAGCAGACCCTTAACATGACTTAAAAGCTTAGACTTCCCTCATTCCTCTTCATCCTGATATAAAAACCAGTACTTCCACCAAGTTTCTATTAAAAACTTAGAAATTTGCCTCCCCAGAGTTTCATGACTAGGGAGAATTTGCTGAAGGCTCGGGGACCAAGGAACTTTCTTGTTCCTCCACATGATTTTCCTGCTGCTGTCCGTCTGACTCTCTAGCCTCATCTCTCTCTCTCTCTTCACTTCTCTCATCTCTCATCTCTTCAATCCCTCTCATGAACAGAGTATGTCCTTGTGCAAAGCACACCCTCGCCTTGCCTCCCACCTAGGGCTAGGGGTTCACCTGTGCTCCTTTGCAGCATGGAGCTCTCCCTTGGTTCCAAAACATCAAAAGCATCATCGAAACATCACTTTCAAACAAGCTGTAGATTCCTGAGGAAATTTTAAAGGAATTCTGAACAAAAACTTGTATAACTTTATAAATATAACTATAGTGTATTTTATAATATACTATAAATATTAGTATTAGCCAAATTCATCCATTCTATTTTTACTTTTTTTAAAGATTTTATTTATTTGACACAGAGAGAGAGACAGCCAAAGAAGGAACACAAGCAGGGAGAGTGGGAGAGGGAGAAGCAGGCTTCCTGCAGAGCAGGGAGCCAATGCGGGACTCGATCCCAGGACCCTAGGATCATGACCAGAGCCAAAGGCAGATGCTTAATGACTGAGCTACCCAGGCACCCCATTCTATTTTTAATAGACTTTGTGTTTTAGTGTTAGAGTTAGTGTTAGAGTTTCTAGTCACTTGGAAAGATACTACAGAGAGTTGCCATATGCCTCACACCCAGTTTCCCTATCATTAGCCTCTTACACTACTGTGGTACATTGGTCATGATTAATGAAACCAACAGTGATGCACTATTATTATTAAGTCCATGGTTTATTCAGGTAGGCTTAGTTTTTACCTAATGTCCTTTTTCTTTCCTTTTAAAGACTTTTTTATCTTAGAAACAGAGAGAAAGAGAGAGCACGGGCAGGAGGGGCAGAAGGAGAGCAAGGCAGAATCTCAAGCAGACTCCTCAGTGAGTGGGGAGCCTGACTCAGGGCTCAACCTCATGACCCTGAGATCACGACCTAAGCCCAAACCAAGAGTCAGACATTTAACTGACTGACTCACCCAGAAGCCCAGCAAATGTCCTTTATCTGTCCCACTATGCCCTCCAGAATACCATATTACATTGAGTCCTCATGTTTCCTTGGGCTTCTCTAGAATGTGACAGATTCTCAGACTTTCCTTATATTTAATGACCTTTTCAGTTTTGAGAACTGGCCAGGTAGTTCATAGGTTTCTCAATTTAGATGTTCTTCTCATGATTAGACAGGATTTATGGGATGTGGAGAGGAAGACAACAGAGGTGAAGTGTCTTACTTGTCATATTATGTCAGGGGCACATGCTACCAACATGAGTCATCACAGATGAGCTTGACCTTGACCACCTTGCTGAGGTAGTGTTTGCCAGGCTTCTCCACTGGAATGTTGCTCTCCCTGCTTCACTCCACCTTTTCCATCCTGTCCTCTTCGGAAGGAAGTCACTAAGCACAGCCCACACTTAAGGGTGGGAGTTATGCTCTACCTCCTTTGAGGTGGGGAGGAGTATCTACATAAATTATTTGGAATTCTGGATAGGAGACTGGTCTATTCTTCTCTCACTCATTTATTTATTCAATGATTTATTTTGTACGTATGAACAAATTTTACAGTTTGGATTGTAATGTGACATAATTTCGTAGCTTAAATTATCCTAGCCTTGGTCATTCTTTCAGTTGGTTCCTGTGTCTATTTGACATAGCTCCATCCTTTTGGTTTATTGGAGCTCTTCTTTATTTTCTGTCACTACACGATGCTCCATGTTCATCTCCAGGAAATATACTCCCTACCTCATCCCTAGACTCAGCCATTTCTCCAAGGAGCCTGGTTCCTCTTATTAAAGAATGTTATTAGAAACCAAGGTCTGAGCACAAGGTGTGCTCAATGCTACTGGATTATCATTGCTTCTAGGCCCCCTCAACAGGCAGAGTATGGAGATCCGTGAGTGTGCATTTACCCACATGTGCACATAGCCACGATTCTTTCTACATTTATCCATCTGTATCTAGAGTAAACTCAGCATGAGTCCACACTGACATCTTCTACTGACACACTCATGAATTTAGCCAAATAAATCCTGCATTGTTCATGCTAGGTTTCCCCTTGCTTAGCTGTAACCTCTCACTCCAACAGAGAGAAGCCTGGCTCCCATCTTCCACCACTTTTACTAATTCTTATAATCCGAGTATATATGTATAGCAGTATCAGAATTGTTAAGCCCTACATGGCAAGAAACAAGTTTATCAGCTAGAGTACAATGCAGACATACAGGTTCTTCTGTCTTGGAGTTTACAGACTCGACTCTACTCATCCCCAAATTTACTCAGGACAGCACTTTCTCCCCCAGCTTTTTCAGCGAGATTATGTCATACATTTGTAACACAGTTAGATTCTTCTCTCAATCTGTGTTGTATCCTGCAATCCTCTAACCTCCTGATTGATTCTTTATATCTGCATACATTTAGGTTTACTCTCTGTGCAATTAGATCCTATGGGTTTTGAAAAAGGCATTGTGGCTTGTCTCTACCAGCACAGTTTCATGCAAAATAGTTTCACAGCCCTAACATGGGCTTCTCCTGGGTGCTTTTCCTATCCAGCCCTCCTCCTTCCTAAGCCCCTGGCAATTACTGATCTGTTTCTCACCTCTGTAGTTTTTCCTTTACCAGAAATTTGCATGACTGGGCCCATGGAGTATATAGTTTTTCAGACTGGTCTTTTACTTAGCATAATGCAATTAAGATTCATCATGTTAAGTGGATTGATAGATTACTCCTTTTAATCTCTGAATAATATTCTCTTGTCTGGATGTGCCACCATTTTTTAATCCATTCGCCCACCTAAGGACATCTTGCTTGCTTCCAGGTTTCAACAATTATGAAAAAATGTGCTATAAAACATTTATGTACAGAGTTTTGAGTACCTGTAGGTTTTCAAATCAGTAGGGTAATTACTCAGGGTGCAATTGCTGGATCATATAGTAAGAGTATGTTTAGATTTGTAGAAACTGTCAGACTGTCTTCCAAAGTTACTGTAACCACTTTGCATTTCCACCAGCTATAAATGAGAGTTCCTGTTGCTCCACATCCTTACCAGAAATTACTATTATCAGTTTTTTGGATTTTTGGCCATTCTAAAAGTGTGGACTTGTGTCTCATTGTTTATTGTGTATTCCTTGTATTTTTTTTCCAATTCATGTTGGAGCATGGCCAACTTGGAGCGTGGAACAATTTTTCACTGGTCCTGGATTTTACATCACTTTTAAAGGCATGATTTCAGCAAGACCAAAAGGGATTAATGGAAACCAGAAGTCCCCAGTCCTTCAGCTCTCTCTGTTAGTTCAGATAATTTGTTTAAGGGAATTCAAGTTCAAGGGAATTTGTTAGAATGTAAACAGAAGCCCTGACTTGTTTAAGGAAGGGCGGGGTGGGGGGGATGTCTGCATGTAAATAGGAGGAAAACAAAATGACCAGAGAATAGAGTGAAACACAGGACCCCCTTTGTCAGGGCAAAAAAATAAAGTTTTAAATCACTCCTAAAGATATTTAAAGTCAAGGAAAATATACATAAAAAGGCAAAACTCTGTTCCATGAGAAGATAATGCTGAAGAGTGGAAATTTCACCGTGTACAGGGCCATTCACTCATGAACAAAGAACCAAGAAGTAAAAAGCCCATCCTCCATCTCTCATGAAATATTTCACCATTATAATACTCTCTGCAGTTGGCACAAAGTTTAAAAATGCCTTTCTGCTGAGAGCCGCTGGTCAGGTGGAGACTGGGAGATCCGGCCCATGCCGATGCCAGCTACTCTCCCTCGCTGGCTAACTATCCTGTGATCCATCAGGTCCTCAGCCTGTCCCGCTCTTCCAGCAGCCCACCACTGCACTGTTGTTGAGCACATGGGACTAAGAAAGGGGACAGTGGCATCACAGTTTTGCAAACAGCATGACACCAGTCTTGCTTTGTGTGCACTGGGTCTGATTTTTGCTTTCGCCTGATGAGTTCTCAAGAAGCTCCATCGTGAAGGCATGAGCTATTCTATTTCAAGCAAGTTCTTCCTGTTTTCCAGAAATCTCTGCCTTACTTGGCTCTCCTCCCTCCTTCCTCACATTCCAGGCACAGATCTGTTTACACAACTGTGCTTCATCTCGGAGGGAACATTCTATGTCAGAAAATGAAGAGGAAGAGCAAACTTTTGCAGCAAGCCAGCCGTCCCTGCCTTTTCTCTTGCTGGCCCCTTTCCTCCCCATTCCCTTTCCTCTCCCTCCTCCCCTCTTTCCTTACTACTTCTGTCAATAGAATCTTTGGAAATCTGGAATCAGCACTGGAATTTCAGCCTACAGCTTCCACCAAGATCACAGATCTCTGAGGAGACATCTTTGTCCCCTCTGCCGACCTAGGAAAATCTCCCCATTCTCTGGTGTATACCACATATCTATTTTAGAAACCAATGATATTTTTTATGTTCCAAAGTGATCAATGCCAGTTTTTAAAATTTGCTCAAAATGACATAGATGACTCTCAATATATCATGTTGTATAGAAGATGCCAAACACAAGAAACTACACAGTATAATTCTATTTTATATGTTGTGGGGGGCACGTTGACTGGAAAATGCACAGAGGAGCATTCTGGATGTAGGAAATTGTTCATATCTCTTAATCAGGGTAGTGTGTGTGTGTGGTGTGTGTGTGTGCATGCATGCATACGCGTGTGTGTGTTTATATGTAAAAGTCATTGTAAGGACTGGAGGTTTGTGTCCCTCCAAAATTCATAAGGTAAAATCCTAATTCCCAATATAATGCGATGAGGGAGTATGGACATGATTAGGTTTATGAGAGTGGGGCCCTCCTGAAAGGAATTAGTGCCCTAATAAGAAGAGACATGAGAATTTGCTTCTTGCTCTCTACTCACTGCCATCAGAAGACACAGCAAAAAGAAGACCATCTATTAACCAGGAACTGGCTCTCACCAGACATTAAATCTGCTAGGACCTTGATCTTAGACTTCCCGGTCTCCAAAAGTGTGAGAAATCAGTGTGTGCTATTTAAGCCATCCAGTCTGTGGCATTTTTGTTAGAGCAGCCTGAACTAAGACAGTCATTAAGGTATCTGCTTTATATTTTTGTACTTTCTGTAAATTATAGCTCAATAAAATATGGGGGGGAGTTTCCCTAAGACAAATGGACTAGACTGTGAATGCAGAGTATAAAATATTATATCAACCCTTCCAGAACTCTTCATTGAAAAGAGGCCCAGAGAGGTTAAGTGGCTTGCCTATAGACACACAGCCAGTTAGGCTAGACTCTGATACCGAGGCCCTAAAGTGTGATATCTATCTAACTATGGCTTGGAATAATTTGCCTTTAATAAGCAGTTTTATTTCTTTGCAAAGGGAAGATTTAAGGCATTTTGGTAGTACCAGAACCTAATCGTATAATAACACCTGGGGCCCATGTACTCCATGAGATCTAGGTTAGAGTATGTTGAACCCCTAACTCTACAATCCATGGATATCCACCCTCCCCACAATTTTTGCAAGAAAAAACTTCACCTTCCTCAGTTCATATATTGTAAGATCCCACATTTCTGTTCTTTATTGATCCAGTCAAAAAAAGACAGCCTCTATCTCACTTTCTTTCTTTCCTTTTTTTTTTTTTAAAGATTTTATTTATTTACTTGACAGACAGAGATCACAAGTAGGCAGAGAGGCAGGCAGAGGGAGAGGGGGAAGCAGGCTCCTGGCTGAGCAGAGGGCCCGACGGGGCTGGATGCCAGGACCCTGGGATCATGACCTGAGCTGAAGGCAGAGGCTTTAACCCACTGAGCCACTCAGGTGCCCCTCTAGCTCCCTTTCTAAACAGCATAGAATGGACATCTGTCATTCATTTTGGTCCAGACTTCCTAGATTTGAGACTTCCCACACCTTTTGAAGGCCATTTCCTTCGCCAGACTCTGTAGCTGGGCCCAGGCAAGTGTCCCAGATGAACTCACATGAGACCCTGAGTCTGAAGCTAGAGATGCTAGCTAAGGCAGTGACAGCTACCTATGGATTTCAGGGAGGGCAGTAGCAGGGTCCCACAGCAGTGTCCTGTGGCCCATCTCAGAAGGGTTTTTGTCTATGTCCAGAGATGACTGCAGGATGATTTCCATGGAGACCATTTTGGGGGGG
>RCUC01131370.1:0-62733 GCA_003697995.1 Taxidea taxus jeffersonii
GGTTGCGAGAGGGTGGTGGGGTTACATTATATGTTTAAATAAAAAAGCTTAAATTAAAAAAGTAAAAGAATAAAAATAATAAAAAACTAAAAAAAATTGGTGGAATTCCCCTGGGAGCCATCTGGCCCTGGGCTCTTGTTTTTTTGGAGATTTTTGATGACTGCTTCAATCTCCTTACTGAATATGGGTCTGTTCAGGTGTTCTATTTCTTCCTGGTTCAGTTTTGGTAGTTTATACATCTCTAGGAATTAATCCATTTCTTCCAGATTGTCAAATTTGCTGGTGTATAGTTGCTCATGATATGTTCTTGTAATTGTTTGTATTTCTTGGTGTTGGTTTTGATCTCTCCTCTTTCATTCATGATTTATTTATTTGGGTCCTTTCTCTTTTCTTTTTGATAAGTCTAGCCAAGGGTTTATCAATCTTATTAATTCTTTCAAAAAACCAGTTCCTAGTTTCTTTGATTTGTTCTACTGTTTTTGTGGTTGTTGTTGTTGTTTCTATTTCATTGATTTCTGCTCTGATCTTTTATGATTTCTTTTCTCCTGCTGGGTTCAGGCCTTCTTTGCTGTTCTTTCTCCAGCTCCTTTAGTTGTAAGGTTAGGTTGTGTACTTGAGACCTTTCTTGTTTCTTGATAAAGGCTTGTATCATTATATACTTTCCTCTCAGGACTGCCTTTTTGTGTCTCACAGATTTTCAACAGTTGTATTTTCATTATGATTTGTTTCGATGAATTTTTAAATTCTTTTTTAATTTCCTGGTTAACCCATTCATCCATTAGTAGGATTCTCTTTAGCCTCCATGTACTCAAGTTCTTTCCAGATTTTTTCTTGTGTTGAGTTCTAGCTTCAGAGCACTGTGGTCTGAAAATATGCAAGGAATGATCCCATCTTTTGGTTTGGTTGAGACCTGATTTGTGACCCAGGATATGGTCTATTCTGGAGAATGTTCCGTGTACAGTAGAGAATAATGTGTATTCTGTTGCTTTGGGATGGAATGTTCTGAATATATCTGTGATGTCCATCTGGTCCAGTGTGTCTTTTAATGCCTCTATTTCCTTGTTGATCTTCTGCTTGGGTAATCTGTCCATTTCAATGAGGGGGATGTTATAGTCCCCTACTATTATTGTATTATTTTCAATGTGTTTCTTTGATTTTGTTATTAATTGGTTTATATAGTTGGCTTCTCCCATATTAGGCACATAGCTATTTAAAATTGTTAGAACACCTTCTTGGACAGACCCTTTGAGTATGATATACTGTCCTTCCTCATCTCTTATTATAGTCTTTGGCTTAAAATCTAATTGATCTGATATAAGGATTGCCATCCCAGCTTTCTTTTGATGTCCATTAGCATGGTAAATTGTTTTCCACCCCCTCACTTTAAATCTGGTGGTGTCTTTGGGTCTAAAATGAGTTTCTTGTAGACAGCATATGGATGGATTTTGTTTTTTTAATCCATTCTGATACCCTGTGTCTTTTGGTCTTTTGATTGGGACATTTAGCCCATTTACATTCAGGGTAACTATTGAAAGCTATGAATTTAGTGCCACTGTATTGCCTGTACTGTTACTGTATATTATCTGTGTTCCTTTTTGGTCTGTTACTTTTAGGGTCTCTCTTTTCTTAGAGGACCCCTTTCAATATTTCCTGTAGGGCTGGTTTGGTGTTTGCAAAGTCTTTTAGTTTTTGTTTGTCCTGTAACCTTTTTATCTTTACTTCTATTTTCAATGATAGCCTAGCTGGATATAGTACCCTTGGCTGCATGTTTTTCTCATTTACTGCTCTGAATATATCATGCCAGTTCTTTCTGGCCTGCCAGGTCTCTGTGGATAAGTCTGTTGCCAATCTAATATTTTTACCATTGTATGTTACAGACTTCTTGTCCCAAGTTGCTCCCAGGATTTTCTCTTTGTCACTAAGACTTATAAGTTTTACTATTAAATGATGGGGTGTGGAACTATTTTTATTGATTTTGAGGAGGATTCTCTGTGCCTCCTGGATTTTGATGATTGTTCCCTTTGCCATATTAGGGAAATTCTCCACTATAATTCACTCCGTATACCTTCTGCCCCACTATCTCTTCTTCTTCCGGAATCCCAATTATTCTAATATTGTTTCATCTTATGGTATAACTTATCTCTCTAATTCTCCCCTCATGGTCCAGTAGTTGTTTGTCTCTCTTTTGCTCAGGTTCTTTATTCTCTGTCATTTGGTCTTCTATATCAGTGATTCTTTCTTCTGCCTCATTTATCCTAGCAGTAAGAGCCTCCATTTTTTATTGCACCTTGTTAATAGCTTTTTTAATTTCAGCTTGGTTAGATTTTAGTTCTTTTATTTCTCCAGAAAGGGCTTTTATTTCTCCAGACTGGTTTCTCTGATATCTTCCATGCCTTTTTCAAGCCCATCTAGGACCTTCAGAACCGACATTCTGAACTCTAGATCTGACATATTACCAATGTCCATATTGATTGGGTCCCTAGCCTTTGGTACTGCCCCTTTTTTGTGTGTGTGGTGAGTTTTTCCGCCTTGTCATTTTATCCAGATAAGAATATATGAACAAGAGAATAAAATACTAGAAGGGTGCCAAAAACCCCAGAAAAATGTGTGTTAACCAAATCAGAAGAGACCCCAAATCAGGGGAAGAAGAAAGGGCGTAAAAAGAAATTTTTAAAAAAAAATTTTTAATTTAAAATATATATAACATCCTATATATATTTTTAATATAAATAATATAAACAATATACTAAATATTTTATATATATTATATATATTAGATATTATATATATATTAGATATTATATATATATATATATTAGAATGCTGAATAGAACAGAGCCACCCACTTGATTTAGGGTGTATTTTGGTCTCTTAGAAGAAACTACCTCCCAAAACTTTAAAGGAAGAAAACTTATATATATACAAAAATAAGGGTAAACCCAAAGGGATGGAATATGACTGTAATGATGAAAATTTTTTAAAAATTTCTAAAGAAGGGGGTGCCTGGGTGGCTCAGTGGGTTAAAGCCTCTGCCTTCGGCTCAGGTCCTGATCCCAGGGTCCTGGGATCGAGCCCCACATCGGGCTCTCTGCTCCATGGGGAGCCTGCTTCCCCCTGTCTCTCTGCCTGCCTCTCTCCCTACTTGTGATCTCTCTTTCAAAAAATTTCTAAAGAAGGAATTGATAAGATAAGTTTGTTGTGAAAAGGAAGAAAAACAAAGTGGAGAGACTTTGCTGAGGCTGGAGATTAGAACAAAGCCCTGTGCTACATTTAGGGTATATTTGGATCTACTAGAAGAAATTGTACCCCAAAATTTTTTAGAAGAAGAAACCCTATATGTATAAAAAATAAAGTTAGATACAATGAAGGATAAAATATGACTATAATAATGAAGACTTAAAAAGATGTTTTTAGAAAGATATTGTTAGGGGCGCCTGGGTGGCTCAGTGGGTTAAAAGCCTCTGCTTTTGGCTCAGGTCATGATCCCAGGGTCCTGGGATCGAGCCCCACGTGGGGCTCTCTGCTCAGCAGGGAGCCTGCTTCCTCCTCTCTCTGCCTGCCTCTCTGCCTACTTGTGATCTCTGTCTGTCAAATAAATGAATAAAAATTTTTAAAAAAGATATTGTTAAAATAAACTGGTTAAAAAATGTTAAAAGAGGATAGAGGAAAAGTTTAAAAAAATAGAATAAGAAAAAGATAAAATTTTAAAAATTCAGTTAACTTTGCAAGACTAAAGAATCATAGGGAGAAAGCCATTAATTCCATGCTTTGCTTTCCCCTCCTCTGGAATTCTGCTGTTCTCCTTGATCAGTGAGCTTGGTCTTAGCTGTATGTTCTTGCTGATCTTCTTGGGGAGGGGCCTGTTTTAGTAATTCTCAAATGTCTTTGCCTAAGGCAGAGTTGCGCTGCCCTTGCCACGGGCTGGGCTACATAATCTGCTCAGGTTTGCTCTCTGGAGCTTTTGTTCCCTGAATGCTTTCCATACAGCTCTGGTGGATGGGAATGAAAATGGTGGCCTCCAAATCTCCAGCCCGGAGAGGCCAAGAGCTTGGGGCCCCACTCCTCGGTGTGCCCTTGGAGAAAAGCGGTCAACCATTCCCATCTCCCTGGTCTCTGGCCATGTTCAAAGCTCAGCTGGCCTGTGACTGAGAGTTTCTATTTCTGGCACACAGCCCCATTTGGAGTCTCCAAACCCAGCAGATAACTGCCTCGCTGCTCTTCTGGTGGAGAAAGATGTGTCTCGTTGGATTTGCCACTTTTGGGGTCCCTGCTCAAAGAGCTGTGGTCCGACTGTGCCACAGATCTCAGTTTAAAGTAACCCCAAGCTGAGAGCTCACTCCTCAGCTCTGTCTCTGTAGTCAGCTTCCCTGCTCTGATACCTTTGAGCTCTGCTGCATTCAAACACCCCCAATCCTTCAGTGACCCCGTGGGGCCTGAGACCACACTGTCCCCACGAGGGCTCCACCCCCATTTAGCCTCTGGAGTGATGTGCCTCAGTGAAGCAGACTTCTAAATGTTCAGATTTTGTGCTCTGTTGCTCCACCACTTGCCGGGAGCTGGCCTCTTCCCGCCGCGGTCTATCCTCCTGTCATTTCGGATTCACTTCTCCACATGTCCTACCTTTCAGAAAGTGGTCTATTTTCTCTTCCTAGAATTGCTGCTCTTCTTTTCTTCAATCTCCTGTTGAGTGTGTAGGTGTTTGGAATGGTTTAATAACTATCCAACTGAACTCTTGCAACCTGATATTATCTTAGTCTGCTACTCCCCCGCCATCTTGACTCTCCCCCCTCTATACACCTACTTCTATATTTGTTTTCCTAACTATCAAAAAGTGTGTTCATCCTGGTAACTCCAATTGCACTTCAATATTATATGCTATATTCTTGTATTCCCCCTTTCCATATTTGTAACCCCCTTCTTTAACAGTGAAAAATGTGGCTTCCATTATCCTCACTATGTTTCCTTATTTGCTCTAGCCTAGAATTCACAGAACTTACTTTCAAATTGCTAACAGATAGCATTGAAAAGCAAACTTACTAATGGGAATTTAATATTTTATAGGTTTTTTTTAGCTGAAATTCACATACAGTGAAATGTACTCATCTTAAGTATATAATTTGATATGTTTTATTCACTTGATAATTTTAACTTTTTTGTATTGGGAGATAGAGAGAGAGAGACTATGCATAGTCTCTAGAATGTATAGTTGTTATCTGTAAAAAGTTTTGCCTGAAATCATTTACATGTCTATTGCCTGAAGGAAAGATCTAATGTTATCATTTTATACAAGTGTGTTGATTTAAATATACCCATATCTAGTGTGCCACTTTCTAAATTGTTTGTTTTTGCTTGTCATTTCTTACTGCACAATATGCCTTCTTCTTGGGATACTTTACCTGCTTCTTAAGATATAGCTCTGAGGAAGTCCTAGTGAGGTTTAGTTGCTCATAAACTCTCAATTTTTGTCTGAAACGTCTTAATTCTATGCTCATGCTTTAAAGATAATTTTCTCAGAATACATGTTTAGGTTGCAAATTATTTTCTCTCAGTAATTTAAATAGACCCATGGTTTCTAGTTTCCATTGTTTCAGTTGAGAAGTCAGATATCAGAGTTGTTTCTTTCATGGTCATTCTCCTTGCTTTTAAGATCTTTTCATGTTTGATGTTTTTGCAGAGTCACTCTGATGAGATAAAATGTATGTGTGGATTTCTTTATATTTATCCTGCTCAGGATCATCATGCTTCTAGATTCCAAATACTCAGGTATTCCAACATTTCTGAAAATTTCTCAATGATTATCACTTTGAATATCCTTTTTAATATTCTTTACCATCATACTTTTAAAAAACTATGAATAGATGGGTTTTAGACCTTTTAATTCGACACATAACATAATTTCTTTTTTTATATTTTCTATCTCTGTCTCTCAGTGCTTTCTTTTGGCTGATTTCTTTAGTATATGTGCTGCCAAAGTGAGGACTTGGCTGATTTCTTTAGTTTTATATTCTAGTTCGCCAATTCTCTCTTCATCTATGTCAAATCTGATGTTTTCCCTGTCTATTGAATTTTAAATTTTAATTATTTTTCCATAAACAATCAAAATCTGTTTGTAATTTATATTCTCTTTTATGTGGCTTATATTTCTATTCCCTCCTTTATTTCTCTACACATATTAAATATACTTATTTTATATTCTGAATTCTGTAATTCCAATATTTGAAGTATACAATTTCCTCACCAAATTTTTCTTTGTTATTTCTATTGGCTCACAGTATCTTGTTTCCTCATGGGTTTTGTGAATTTTTCTATTTTCCATTATGAGATTATATAAACTGGGCTTTTTCTGAGAAATTTCTATGAGACCAGGGTTAAGGATGAATTTTCCTAGAGTAGATTTGGATTTGCACCTCTTAGATGCCTCGGAAGAACTGTTGGCCAAGGATTACTTTAATTTGTCAGCTTGGATATTTTTCAACCCATATAAGTATGCGATTTCAATCTATTACTGAGGATTGACATGACAGCTAAACCTGTGGTTATGAATTAAGATGCTCATACATCCAAGATTTCCCAGTTAAAGTGCCCTTTATTTTGGTATAGTTATTAATAATACCTTCTTCCATTTTTTTAAGCTTTATTTAAACATATAATGTAACCCCACCACCCTCTCCCAACCCCTCTCCCCCCGGCCCCCCTCAGTTTGTTTTATGATATTAAGAGTCTCTTTTGGTTTGTCTCCCTCCCGATCCCATCTTGTTTCATTTACCTTCTTCCATTTTTAAAGTTCCTGTTTGGGTTATAAATTTTATGTCACCCTAATACAAATAGGGTCACTTCTAACCATAGCCAAGGCCATAAAGATACTTTATTATTTCTTCTTTTACAGGGCAAAATTTCTATTTCATACTTTAACTGAAGGTATATCTCCCAGAATCCTGATTTTAAGTTGGGGTTTCCATTCCAACTTCTCAAATAAGAAGCTCTAGGTTTCTGGGGATTGGCAGATGCCCTGAGGGCAGCTGCTGGCTTTAACATGTTTACCTCTCTGAATTCATGCTTCTGCTTAGTTCTTTTTTGCCTCTAAGGATTTTCCTTACTTTATTGTGAGCTCAGCTATATATTTAAAAGGATGTTGTAAATCTTTTATTCAGAATATTTAGTTGTTTAGTTGCAGGAAGTTTTTCCCCCTGTAGAACAAAATCCCTGGGCTCATAAATACTGATTTAACTTTATGTGGTATTGGAAGAGCCAATTTTTCTAGTATAAGTAGCCCAGAAACTTCAAAGAGTAAGTTTCCTCCTTGAGAGCTCTCACTTGTCCCACTTTGTTGAAAATAGGAGGACAGTTTATCTGGAAAAAAAAGTCAGAAAATTATCTTTTAATGTTTTATATTCTCCAGATACAAACTGAGAGCATAAAGTAAAATCTCTTTTATTTTTCTAACAGAAGAAACAGACAAGTACCAGCATGGAAGACAAAAGATACTATTATCATATGCATTTTATAGATGAAGAAAATGAAGCATAGAGAAGCTAAATAACTTATCCATGGCCTACTATTAGTAAGTGATGAAACTGATATTAGAACCCACAGCCAGCCTGTATATAATATGCATGGCCCTTAACCAAGAGCTCATATGCTCCTTGGCACAAATATATGCATTCTTCTATTTCATCATCATAAAATGTGTGTTCATGGGGAAAAATACTGCTATACTGATACCTAGTACAGCCTTCTTAGTATTTTGGATGTTGGTTTACCTGAAAATTTCTTGCTTATCCTTTAATACAATTCAAATATATCCATTCAAACAAAACAAAAAACAAAAAGCTTGTGAATCCCATTCTCCCCATAGGCTTTCTCAGACAGAATTAATGATTCCCTCATCTATGTTGTCATAGCATTTTTACATATCTTTATGATAACTCATCAATTGTATTAGATTGAACCACATTAAATCATCATTTTTACAGGTCAAAAATGGTTGAATGTCAGCAAAATCATCTGGTTCAACATAAATTTATTGTGAACATATATGCCTTACTACTTATAGGGGTAGAGACAATGTATCATTTACTTTTATTTCTTTAGAGACAACGTGTCACTTACCTTTATTTCTTTAACTTAAGGCCTGAGCATATACTCAAAATATGATTGTTGAATTAGATGAATGCTGATACCCTGGGGACAATATTGAAAAATATTTATCACTGACATACATTGCATGGTCACTGAGCAATCAGAACAGATACTGGCATTAAACAGCTGCTAAAACTGTGTCTATTCTTTTAGCTGCCCATCAGCCCAGCCTATGCCAAGGAAACATACACAGTAGGACTTTTGGGGTTGTAGTGAACCCCAAAATTGGGTTCTAACCAATGACATTCAGTGCTTGAAACTTCTTTATAACAGTGTCACCAAATATCACTTAAACCTCTGGTAACAAGGAACTGTGAACTTTCTGTAATAATCAGTTCTATGTTCGAGACCTCTCATCCCTAGGAAATTCTTTCTCCCATTAGACACTACAGTTGTTCTTTCCTTAACTTCCATTCACAGAGTCTACTCCTATGCCTAAGGGCTTCAGCACAAGTTTTATTCCCCTTCTAGATGACAGTTCTTAAGATATCTGAAGATGGCCATCATATCTGCCCCTCACTCATTTCATCTAAAAACAAAGTATCCATCATTTCTTAAACCAGTAATTATTTTACATGGCTCATATTCCCCAATAATAGGATTTTTCTTTGACAATTTTTCTACCTATGATACACAGACTGAGCCTTTATTCTGAAAGGGATATAAGCAGAACAGAAGAGAGAACTGTCCCATCCTTTAACCCTATTTAGGACATGGTCTGATTGTGATACACCAATGCATTTCCTGTGCTATAAAACAAGAGTAGGACCCAGTCCTAGGTAGCTGTGTCATAGGAAGGACACGCTAGATAACGAAACTAGATCTGTGGTTCTTTTTATATTCAGTTAGCCACTCTATAATACATCATCAGTTTTTGATGTAGTGTTCAGTGATTCATCAGTTACGCATAACACCCAGTGCTTGTCATAACACATGCCCTCCTTAATACCCATCGCCCTGTTACCCCCTCCCCCCACACACCCCTCTGCTCTGAAACCCTGTTTGTTTCCCAGGGTCTGTAGTCTCTCAGGATTCATCTTTCTGATTTCTCCCCATTCAGTTTTCCCTCCCTTCCCCTATGGTCCTCTGTGCTATTGCTTATGTTCCACATATGAGTGATAATTGTCTTTCTCTGCTTGACTAGATCTGTGGTTCTTAACCCTGACTGTGCAAAAGAGCTGCACAGCCTGTGAGTTTTTATTTTTATTTTTTTAAGATTTTATTTATTTATTTGTCAGAGAACAGGCAGGGGGAGAATCAGGCTCCCTGCTGAACAAGGAGCCCAATGTGGGACTCGATCCCAGAAAACCTGGGAAGATGTGATCGACTGAACCATCCAGGCACCTGTGAGCTTTTATTTTATTTTTTTAAGATTTTATTTATTTATTTGACAGACAGAGATCACAAGCAGGCAGAGAGGCAGGCAGAGAGAGAGAGGAGGAAGCAGGCTCCCTGCCAAGCAGAGAGCCCGACGCGGGGCTCGATCCCAGGACCCTGGGATCATGACCTGAGCTGAAGGCAGAAGCTTTAACCCACCGAGCCACCCAGGCGCCCCACCTGTGAGGTTTTAAATGACAAAGATGCCTGAGCACCATGCAAGATTT
Organism: Taxidea taxus jeffersonii; assembly: GCA_003697995.1. NCBI lineage: Eukaryota > Metazoa > Chordata > Mammalia > Carnivora > Mustelidae > Taxidea > Taxidea taxus. Next base: position 9,744 of record RCUC01131370.1, read on the forward strand.
ACTGACTATAACAATCTAGATGTGGAATCTTTGGAAAGGGTATGGAAGGCTGTATAAAGTAGTCAGGAGTGCATGCTCTGGAGCAAGACTGGATTCAAATCTGGACTTATATAAATTTAATTTACTTCTGTAAATTGCTTTAACTCTCTGTGCTTTCTCATCTCTAAAAAATACAAAGACTCAAAGAACTGTTGTGAGGAAAAATGAGTTACTATTAGTAAAGAATTGAGAACAGTCCCTCTCAGTATGTGGCAAGAATATTGTCTTATTATGATCTGGGTATGTTTAAATCGCTGGGGCTGGTTTTCATGGTTTCATGCATAGGCTGAGAAAACATTGGTATAGGATATGACATGACATGATAGTCACTTTTGTCAAGCAAGAATTCTTAATTCCTTCCTTTCTGGTGGACTTACCAACACAGTGACCCCAAAGAAAATTTAGCTTCCAGGTGATCATCAGAACATAACTGTTGCTGAAATAGTGTCTCTCCCTTCCCCTCACAACACTCACTGGATGCTCTAGATCAGTGCTTCTCACACCATTGGATCTTACAATAGACTTTAAAAAGTAGGAACATGGGGCGCCTGGGTGGCTCAGCGGGTTAAAGCCACTGCCTTTGGCTCGGGTCACTCTCTGCTCCGCAGACAGCCTGCTTCCTCTCTCTCTCTGCCTCTCTGCCTACTTGTGATCTCTGTCTGTCAAATAAATAAATAAAATCTTTATTAAAAAAAAAAAAAGTAGGAACATGGGTTTGCTAACATTTCATATCACCAAGCAAGAATATTCAAAAATCATAATTGCATCTACTGTCATCATAAAAAAACAAGGCATTGAACACTAAAGAAGTAGGAAGTTGTAATCTCAGGATAAATTAATAAGGCTACCATAATTAAGTTAAACCTATGACCTCTCGGTCTATGACTCTAGTTCATTTAATTGTGTATTTTTATTTATTTACAGATGAAGAAAATTTGTCATTAGTAAACATCATCACTTAATATACCTAAACCCTCACTTTCAATTACAATTATAGTATATGCATAAGGAGACTTTAAATTTGGTAAATGTTGCCTAAATAGAAAAAAAGATGCTATTCTTGATTTACAGGTAAGTATTGGCATATTTATGTTTCTGTGGCTTTTATTTACTAAATTGAGTTTGCTTTGATAGTCTATTTTAGTAGAATATTTATGAGCTATATTTTAGAATAAAAAATAACATTTTTTCCTATACAAGTTTTTCTCATTTTAGCTAAAGAAAATTGTGCGATTAGGCAGTGGGAAAGTATCTGCCAGTAGTTAATGCTAATAGAGACACCAGAGCATTCTCTCTGCTATTAATCTGTGGGTAATGGAAGGCCCATTTCTTAAGTATACACAGAAGAAAGAATAGAAAAAATACTGGCTACGACACCTAATGAATTGCCTTCCTCCCACACTACTGTGCCCTTGTAACCTAGGGCATGTAGAGCAGGCTGGCAGCCATCGTTTTACAGATTTAAAAGTGCTAGAATCTCTTGGTTCTGTAGCATGTTGCCTGATGGATTGTTGAGTAATGTACTTGAAGAGTGCGTTACTGAGCTCTAGACTAATGGCCACCTCTTGCCTGTGGCCTTTATGGTAGATCATTCATTGTGCTGCCTCATCAGCTTCCTGCCAGTCTGTATCTGGCATATACACTTGCTGTTCCAAAACTGATTAATCCCCTAGGAATTGTCCCACTGCAGATTTTAGTGTGGATTACACAGAAATGAAAATGTTCTGGTGCTATGAGGACAACACAACTTTTTTTTGAATTCAAGAATTCCTCACTTTAGAAGATGAAATTTCCTCACGAATCTGTGCATTGCCACATATGGCAAATTTTATGGAATTTTAAGAAATTTCCAATAAAATAGATGCAATGATTGGTAACTTCCAGGTTTTAAATTCTATAGGATAAAAACATGTAAATTTGTAAAATGTCAGCTTAAAGAAACATCACATCACAATGTCACTATATATTGCATTTTTATTTAGTTTTTCTCAGTTGTGTTACTGATTCCAGAATTTTTTTAAAAGGTGAACTGTCTAAACTCTCTACTTATAAGATAATGTTGACTTTCCTCTGAAAGATTTACAACATAATATTTACTATAAAAGTTCACAAAAAGAATTTGATGGTAGAATTTTGTTCAGTGGAAATGACAACATAACATTTGCTTTTGATTTAGTGCAGATTATCTGATTCTTAACACAAAAACTTCTTAATTTCTATATTGTCCAGGTTGAAGTCTGTGCACATTATTGAGTTACTATGTTATTATTAATTATAATTAGCACATTAAAGGAATAAAAAACATATTAAATATCTTAGGTCCTTTTGGTGCTTTAATCAGCACAAGGATATCATATTTCTTCAAATTCAATTTTTTGAAATTAAATATGTGAAATAAGAAGAAATAAAAGCAAAGAATAGAAAACCATGTGTAACTTAGGACTAAGTATAGACTATAACTCTAGAAGAATCTAGAGGAGAGGGAAGTCAATGTTGACTGAAGGAATAAGAAACATCATGGAGGGTGTGAAGGTAAAGCTGACAAAGAGTAGAATTAGGGTAAGCAATGGGGAAGTTGGGTATTCTGAGTCACTAAAATAGCTTTAGCTAAAGCACAGAAGTATCAAAGAACATGATATATTAATAGACTAGAAAGAGGAAAATCCTGACCACAGCATAGAATATGGATTTTTGAGTGGTAGAAAATGGAGTACAAGGTGAGACAACTGACTCTGCCAATATGGTAGACTAGATCACCTAGAAACTCTCCTGCTATAATCATCTGGAAGTCTAAATAAAATATAATAAATTTTCTTTGAAATACATATCTTAACTTCCAGAAAAATGGTAAAAATATACAGGTTTCAGAAATGTACTAGAAACTTATAACCAGAGTAGCAAACATGTAAACAGAGGCTGTGTCTGCCCTAAATTGAATCTGGTAGGAGATGGAGTTTGTTGGACTTGGAAATCTAGGAGCTTGAGTTAACAATCATGAATGGATAGAAGGTGAGGCCTTGTGCCCACATAACCCAAGGAGTTAGAAATAAAATACTATTGGCTTCACACCTCCTCCTTAAAAAGCCAGAATTCTGAAGTACGTAAATAACATACAATTTCTGGAAGGATAGATTAGGGAGTAAGTATACCTGCTGAACAGGAAAATTAAAAGGAAGCTTGTCAGTCATGGACTGGACTGAATTTTTTCAGAAGATAATTTTAATTAACAATAATAGCAGTGACCTCCCATATGAGTTCAAGGAGTACATTATTTATAGTACCTGCATGCTTTGGTCATTCTCAAAACCAGAAATTAACATAAAAATGTCCCCTGGGAAGTAGCTCCATTTTTGACAACCCAACAATTGCACTATTAGGTATTTATCCAAAGGATACAAACATAGTGATTCAAAAGGGCATATGCACCCCCAATGTTTATAGCAACAAAGTCCACAATAATAAAACTATGGAAAGAGCCATCAACAGATGTTGATGTCCATCAACAGATGAATGGATAAAGAAGGTATAATGGGGGGCACCTGGGTGGCTCAGTGGGTTAAAACCTCTGCCTTCGGCTCAGGTCATGATCCCAGGGTCCTGGGATGGAGCCCCACATCAGGCTTTCTGCTCAGCGAGGAGCCTGCTTCCCCCCTTTCTCTGCCTGCTGCTCTGCCTACTTGTGATCTCTGTCTGTCAAGTAAATAAATAAAATCTTTAAAAAAAAAGAGTATAATGGACTATTACTCAGCCATAAGAAAGAATGAAATCTTGCCATTTGCAATGACATGGATAGAATGAGAGTGTATCATGCTAAGTGAAATATGCCAATCAGAGAAAAAAAATACCATATGATTTCACTTACATGTGGAATTTAAGAAACAAGCAAATGAACATAGGGGAAGGGAATGAAAAATAAAATAAAAACAGAGAGGGAGGCAAACCATAAGAGATGCTGAACTATAGGAAACATTGAAGGTTGCTGGAGGGGAAGTGAGTGGGGGGGTGTGGTGACCTCATTAAGGATGTCACGTGACATAATGAGCACTGAGTGTTATATGCAACTGATGAATCACTGAATCCTACCTCTGAAACTAATAAAAATAAATAAATAGCCCTGGAACAGTAAAACTTCTGGAAAGAGCAAACAAAAAACTCTTTGGAAGTACCTTTTACAGATAAAAGCCACTGAGACTACCTGTTGATTCAATGTTATATAACACCAAAAGTAACTATCTGTGGTAAGTAGCAGTCATTAAACACAATAAATAGCAGGATTAAGCTCCCTACGTTGCCAATAAAATTTTTTTTAGGAAGAAGCAGAATTGGACATGCAAATTTAAACAACAAACTGATGGTTGCCAGAGGGAAAGGGAACAGTGGGAATTGACAAAATAGGTAAAGAAGAGTGGGAGAAATGAGTAAATTACAGAAATAAAAGGCACAGCATAGGGACGCCTGGGTGGCTCAGTTGGTTAAGCGGCTGCCTTCGGCTCAGGTCATGATCCCAGCGTCCTGGGATCGAGTCCCACATCGGGCTCCTTGCTCGGCAGGGAGCCTGCTTCTCCCTCTGCCTCTACCTGCCTCTCTGTCTGCCTGTGCTCGCGCTCTCTCTCTCTCTCTCTAACAAATAAATAAATAAAATCTTAAAAAAAAAAAAAAAAGGCACAGCATAGGGAATATAGTCAATGAAGTTGTAATAGCATAGTTTGGTGACAGATGGTAACTACACTTGTGGTAACTATAGCATAATGTGTAGAGTAATTTAATCACTATGTTGTGTACCTGAAACTAATGTGACATTGTGTGCCAGCTATACTCAAAAAATATTTTTTTAAGCAAAAAGAAGTTTTAGGGAGATATTAGAGGCAATGGAAAAAGGCAGCAATTTAAAAAATAACAAATGAGAATTTTCCAGAAGAGATGAAAGGCATGTGTCTTCAGATTCAAGGAACATAACAAAATCTAAGCTTGATAAACCATTCCTAGAAATTCTATAGTGAAACTTTAGAGTGCCAAAAACAGAAAAATTTTAATCAATTAAGAATAAAAAGGATCATTGAAAATAGACAAATAAAAATAGCTACAGCAGATTTCTCACTAGTAACAGCAGAGGACAGAGGGCAATGGAATAATAGTTTCTTAATGCTGTTAGGGAAAACAGACTATCAGTCTGGAATTCTTTTCCTGATAAATAAGGATTTTAAAAATGATACTTTCAGAAATGAAAACCTTGAGTTTATCATTGATATGTTTTCACTGGAAGAAATATTAAAGAATGTTCTTCAGAAGGAAGGAAGTTTAACCCAGAAACAAGGCAGGGAATGGAACAACAAATGATGAACAAAGAAAATGACAAACAGATAGGTAAATCTAAATCATCACCAACTGTATAAGACAATAATATAAGTATTTTGAAGAGGGGTACAAAAAAGAGGAACTAAAATATTAAAAAGCAATAACGTGAAAAGAAGATTTAGTGATTATGCTGAGTGAAATAAGTCAAGCAGAGAGAGCCAATTATATGGTTTCACTTACTCGTGGAGCATAAGGAATAACAGGACATTGGGAGTTCTTTTATTTTTTTAATTGAGGTATAAATTAACATAATATATTAGTTTTAGGTTGCACAGTCCATTTATTTGTGAAGAGAGAGTGATTAGTTACAACCTATTAATTCAAATGTATGTGTTCAAAAATTGAGAAGACAAGTGAAAAGTAGGGGTAGGAAATAAGTTAAAAAGCTCAAATGATATAATTGTTTACAAAGAAATGCAAAGACCTCTAACAAAGTATTATTAAAGCTAATAAAAAGGGGCGCCTGGGTGGCTCAGTGGGTTAAAGCCTCTGCCTTCAGCTCAGGTCATGATCTCAGGGTCCTGGGATTGAGCCCCCCATTGGGCTCTCTTGCTCAGCGGGGAGCCTGCCTTCCCCTCTCTTTCTCTGCCTGCCTCTCTGACTACTTGTGATCTCTGTCTGTCAAATAAATTAATTAATTAATTTTAAAAAAACCTAATAAAAGAATGCAGTCAGTCAGTGGTGCCTGGATGGTTTAGTCCATTAAGCATCCTATTCCTGATTTTGGCTCAGGGCATGATCTCAGGGTCTTGAGATCAAGCCCTCTGTGGGGCTCTGTGCTGGGTGTGGAGCCTGCTTGAGATTCTCTCTCTCTCTCTCTTTCTCTTTCTTCTTCTGCCTCTCCCCATCGCCCCCACTCTCATGTGCACAGTCACCTCTCTCTTTAAAAAAACAACTTTTAATAAGCAAAATATTAATTACATTCAACAAAGTGACAATCCATATAAAGTGTAATTTTAGAAAAATATCTATTTATAATAACAAAAATTGTAGACACCTAGGAATAAAACTAAAAATATTTAGAGAAACTTCAGGGAGAACATTCTAAAACCTTACTGAAAAAAAATTTTTTTAAGATTTAGATAATGCACAAATATACACCATGTTTCCCATTGAAAGTCTTAATGTTGTAAATATTTAAATTCTCCCCAAATTAACCTGTAAATTTAACCCAGTTCAATTAAAAATCCAAATCATGGAAGTAGGCAAACATATGAGTACTACTCTCTCAGTTTTTCACTTTCAGTGTTCTCAGGGATATTCTTACATTTTTGTTTTTCTATGTGAAATTTAGTATCAGCCCATCAGTTCCACAAAATAGTTTGGTGATATTTCATTATAATTGTGTTTAACTTATAAATCAACTCAGGGAGAACTGCCATCTCTGTCAGGTTGAGTTATTCAATCTAAGAATAGGTGATAATCTTTCCATTGAATAAAGTCTACTTCAGGGGCTTCGAGTGTTATTAATATTTTTCCATAAAATTTAACACATTCATTGTTGAACTCATTTATAGGTGTTCCTATTCTTTTTTTTTTTTAAGATTTTATTTATTTTTTAGAGAGAGAGAGAGAGCGAGCTCAGGCAGACAGAGTGGTAGACAGAGACAAAGGGAGAAGCAGGCTCCCTGCCGAGCAAGGAACCCGATGTGGGACTCGATCCCAGCACGCTGGGATCATGACCTGAGCCGAAGGCAGCCGCTTAACCAACTGAGCCACCCAGGCGTCCCTCTTTTTTTTTAACTGGGATTTTCTCTTCTATTATATATTGTTTGTATATATGAAGGTCTATGATTTTGTATATTAATTTTAAATCTTACTACCTCACTGAATTATTGTTTCACTTAGATTTATCTATTTTTCTTGATATGTGTAGGTATGCTATCATATTTTTAAAGAGACAGTTTCACTCCTTAACCTATTCCTATGCTTATAATTGATTTTTCTTGTCTAATGGCATTGGTTAATACCACTAGTACAGTGTCGAATAATAGTGAAGATAGTGGCCATCTTACTTTGTTCCTGATGTTAGTGGAATTGTCTCTAGTGTTTCCCAATTATAAGATACTGACTTTAAGATTAGGTATACAAATTTTATCATGGTAACAAAATATTCCACAGTTTCTATTTTCTTAAGCTTTTTTAAAATCGTGAATTGGTAATGAATTTTGTCAAATACTTTCAGCATCTGTAGAGGTGATCATATGATTCTTTCCTTAGATTTATTAATATGCTGTATGATAGTGGATTTTAAAATATTGGATTAAGCTTCCTTTCCTGGAATAAATTCCACTTGGTCACTATTTGTATTATTGTATTATTTTTTTAATGTGGTGTTGGATTCTGCTAGATAATATTTAGTTTATAACTTGCATCAGTATTCATTGGATATAAACATGGGACCATAGTTCTCTTTCTTTGTATTATCTTTATCTCACTTATGTATCAGTGTTATACTTCTTTCATAAAAGGAATTAGAAAGTTTTCTTTCCTTCTCAACACTGTGGAATAATTTACAGAGCATTGGGACCATCTGGTCTTTGGAAGAATGGTTGAATTTCTTTGTGAAAACAACTGGGTCTGGTGAGTTTTGTGCAGTAGTTCTTAATAACTCACACCATTTCTTCTGCACTACTTGGTCTGATTAAGAGTTCTAATGCTACTGGAATTAGTTTTGGTACTTTGTGTCTGATAAATTACCCACTTGATATAGGTTTTCAAATCTGTGTAGAGGTCTGCAAAATGGTCTCATGAGATTTTAATTTGTTCCATTTTGATGGTTATTTACTCATGTCATATATGTCTTTGTTTAGTTATTCTCTCTCTATTTTCTCAGTATCACTACTTTAAAAAAAACAGAATTCTGATTAGTTAATTCAGTATGTTATTTTTCTATCCAATTCTTCATTTAATTTCTGCTTTTGTTTATTATTTCCTTTCATTTTTTAAAATTTTGCTTGATTTTGATGTTCTTTTTAAAATTTTGTTGAGTGGGGAATTTGATTAGTTTTCATTTCTTTAGATTTTTGAACACATTTACTGCCATCCCTGTAGCAATATTTTTCTAGATATGTCTCCTAAGGCAAGGGAAATAAAAGCAAAAATAAACTTTTGGGACTTTATCAAAATAAAAACCTTCTGCACAGTAAAGGAAACAACCAACAAAACCAAAAGACAACCTACTAAATGGGAGAAGATATTTGCAAATGACATATCCAGTAAAGAGTTGGTACACAATATATATATAAAGGACCTATACAACCTAGCACCCAAAAAAACAATAATCTGATTAAAAATCGGTAAAAGACATGAATAGACATTTCTCCAAAGAAGCCATACAGTTGGCCAACAGACATGAAAAGATGCTCAACATTACTCATGATCAGGAAATACAAATCCAAACTACAATGAGATGTCACCTCACGCCTGTTAGAATTGCTAAAATAAAAAACACAAGAAACAACAGGCAAAAATGAGGATGTGGAGATAAAGGAAACCTCATACACTATTGGTGGGAATGCAAACTGGTGCAGCCACTCTGGAAAAGAGGATGGGGATTCCTCAAAAAATTAAAAATAGAACTATCCTATGATCCAATATTTACACTACTGGGTATTTATCCAAAAAATGCAAAAACACAAATTCACAGGGATACATGCACTCCTATGTTTATTGCAGTATTATTTGCAATAGCCAAATTATGGAAGAAGCCCAAGTACCCATTGATAAATAAATGGATAAAGAAGATATGGTGTATATATATATATGATAAAGTATAATTCAGCCATCAAAAAGAATGAAATCTTGCCATTTACCACAACATGGATGGAGCTAGAAAGTAATTAATGCTAGCCGTGACAAGTCAGTCAGAGAAACACAAATACAATATGATTTCACTCATATGTAAAATTTAAGAAACAAAAAAATGAACAAAGTTTAAAAAGAGAGAGAAAGCCAAACCAAATAACAAACTCTGAACTATAGAAAATGACCTGAAATTTACCAAAGGGTAAGTGGATGGGGGGAACGGGTGATATAGGTGATGGAAATTAGAGTTCACTTACCATAATGAGAACTGAGTGATGCATAGAATTGTTGAATCAAAATATTGTAAACCTGAAACTATAAACCTTAACTCTATGAAACTGTATTGGAATTAAAATTTAAAACTTTTTTAAAATTTTGTTTCATTGTTTCAGTGTTCTAAGATTCATTGTTTATGCATCACACCTGGTGTTCTATGCAATACATGCCCTCCTTAATACCCACCACCAGGCTCACCCATTCCTCCATCCCCTTCCCCTCCAAAACCCTCGGTTTATTTCTGAGTCCACAGTCTCTCATACTTCATCTCCCCCTCCAATCTCCCCGGTTCACTTTTCCTTTCCTTCTCCCAATGTCCTCCATATTATTCCTTATGCTCCACAAGTGAGTGAAACCATATGATATTTGACATTCTCTGCTTGACTTATTTCACTCAGCATAATCTCTTCCAGTTCTCTCCATATTGATAGAAAAGTTGGTTATTCATCCGTTCTGATGGAGGCATAATATTCCATTGTAATGGGAGAAGATATTTGCAAATAACACTACAGAGAGAGGGCTGATATCCAAAATCTATAAAGAATTCCTCAAACTCAACACTCAAAAAACAGATAATCATGTCAAAAAAAAAAATGGGCAGAAGACATGAACAGACACTTCTCCAAATAAAACATAAAAATGGCTAACCAGACACATGAAAAAATGGTCATCATCATTAGCCATCAGGGAGACTCAAATCAAAACCACATTGAGATACCACCTCACACCAGTTAGACAAGACAGTAAACAACAAGTGTTGGAGAGGATGTGGAGAAAGGGGAACACTCTTACACTGTTGGTGGGAATGCAAGTTGGTGTAGCTACTTTGGAAAACAGTGTGGAGATTCCTTAAGAAATTAAAAATAGAGCTATCCTATGACCCTGCCATTGTACTACTGGGTATTTACTCCTAAAAACTTTTTTTTTTTAAAGTATTGCTGTCATACATACAATAAATTAATTAAATGTAAGTGTACAATGTGATTGGCTTTTACATTATATATACCTGTGATACCATTACTACAATCAAGATAATAAACATATTTATCACCCCAAAAGTTGTTTGTGCCCCTGTTTGGACCCCCCTCATTAATTCTGCCCCTTTTCATCCCCAGGCAACTATTTATTTGCTTTCTGTCACAATAAACTGATTTTCATTTACTAGCGTTTTATATAAATGGAGTCTTATAGTATGTATTCTTTTTTGTCAGGCTTATTTCACTCAGGATAATTATATTGAGATCCATCCATATTGTTCCATATAACAGTAGTTTACTACTTTTTCTGCCAAGTGGCATTCCATTCTATATGTTGCACTTCATCTATTCATTTAATGATATACATTTGAGTTGTTTCAAATTTTTGTAATTACACATAGAGGTACTATGAATGTTTGTGTATAATTCATGTATGGATATATGCTTTCATTTCTCTTGGGTAATACAATGGTGGATCTTAGAGTAGTTGTATGTTTAACTTTTATTTCTTTAAATTTTTTTAAATTTAAATTCAGTTTAGTTAACATACAGTGTATTATTAGTTTCAGGGGTAGAATTTAGTGTTTCATGAGCTGCATATAACACCCAGTGCTCATTATATCAAGTGTCTTCCTTAATGACCATCACTCAATTACTACATCCCCCCACTGACCTCCCCTCCACCAGCCCTCAGTTTGTTTCCTACAGTTCAGAATCTCTTATGGTTTGCCTCCCTCTCTATTTTTATTTTATTTTATTTTTTATTCCCTTCCCCTACGTTCATCTGTTTGTTTTTTAAATTCCATGTGTCTGAAATCATATGGTATTTGTTTTTCCCTGACTTATTTCACATAACAGAATACTCTCTAGTTCTCTCCATGTCATCACAAATGGCAAGATTTTGTTCTTTTTGATGGCTGAGTAATATTCCATTGTATACATATACCACATCTTCTTTATCCACTCATCTGTTGGTGGACATCTGGGCTCTTTCTATGGTTTGGTTATTATGGACATTGCTGCTATAAACATTAGAGTATATATGCCCTTTTGAATCTCATGTTTGTATCCTTTGGATAAATACCTAGTAGTACAATTGTCAGGTCATAGGGTAGTTCTAATTTCAACTTTTTGAGAAACTTCCATTCTGTTTTCCAAACTGGCTGCACCAGTTTGTATTCCCACCAACAGTGTAAGAGGGTTTCTCTTTTTCTGCATCCTAGCTAACATATTTTTCCTGACTTGTTAATTTTAGCCATTCTGACCAGTGTGATGTGGTGTCTCACTGTGGTTTTAATTTGGATTTTCCTTATGCTGAGTGATGTTGGGCATTTTTTCATGCCTCTGTTAGCCATTTGTATGTGTTCTTTGAAGAAGTGTCTGTTCACGTCTTCTGCCCATTTCTTGACTGGATTTTTTGTTTTTTGGTTTTGAGTTTGTTAAGTTCTTTATAGATTTGTGGATATTAGCCCTTTACCTGGCAAGACATTTGCAAATATCTTCTCCCATTCTGTTGGTTGCCTTTTCGTTTTGTTGATCGTTTATTTTGCTTTGCAAAAACTTTTTTATCCTGATGAAGTCCCAGTAGTTCATTTTTGCTTTTGTTTTCCTTGCCTCTGGAGAAGTTGTTTTGATTGAGGTCGAAGAGTTGCTGCCTGTGTTCTCCACTAGGATTTTGATGGATTCCTGTATCATATTTAGGTCTTTCATCCATTTTGAGATTATTTTTGTGTATGTTGTAAGAAAATGGTCCAGTTTTGTTCTTCTGCGTGTGGCTGCCCAATTATTTCAACACCACTTGTTGAAGAGACTGTCTTTTTTCCATTGGGTATTCCTTCCTGCTTTGTCAAAGATTAGTTTATCATAGAGTTGAGGGTCCATTTCTGGATTATCTCTTCTGTCCCATTGATCTATTTGTCTGTTTTTGTATAAGTACCATACTGTCTTGATGATGACAGCTTTGTAATACAGCTTGAAGTCTGGAATTGTGATGCTTCCAGCTTTCTTTTTCAACATTTTTTGACTAGCTGTGGTCTTTTCTGGTTCCATACAAATTTTAGGATTGTTTGCTCCAGCTCTGTGAAAAAATGCTAATGGTATTTTGAAAGATATTGCATTGAATGTGTCAATTGCTTTTTGTAGCATAGACAATTTAAGTGTTCTTCCAATCTATGAGAATGGAATGTTTTTCCATTTCTTTGTGTTTTCCTCAGTTTATTTCACAAGTGTTCTATAGTTTTCAGAGTACAGATCTCTTACCTCTTTGGCTAGGTTTATTCCTAGGTATCTTATGGTTTATGGTGAATTGTAAATAGGATTGATTCCTTGATTTCTCTTTCTGCTGCTTCATTGTTAGTGTACAGAAATGCAACTGATTTCTGTGCATTGATTTCATATCCTCCCGCTTTGCTGAAGGACCCAAATTTGCTTAGTCTAGCAATTTTTTGCTGGAATCTTTTGGGTTTTCTACATAGATCATGTCATCTTCAAAGAGTGAACATTTGACTTTTTTGCTGACTTGGATGTGTTTTATTTCTTTTTGTTGTCTGATTGCTGAGGCTTGCGCTTCCAATACTATGTTGAACAAGAGTGGTGAGAGTGGGCCTCCCTGTCATGTTCCTGACCTTAGGGGAAAAGCTCTCAGTTTTTCCCCTGTGGAGGATGATATTTGCTATGGGCTTTTTGTATTTGACTTTTATGATTTTGAATATGCTCCCTCTATCCCTACAAGGTGGAGGGTTTTTACCAAGAAATGATGCTGTATTTTGTCAAATGCTTCTTCCACATCTATTGAGAGGATCTTGTGGTTCTTGTCTTTTCTTTTATTAATGTGGTATATCACATTGGTTGATTTGTGAATGTTGAACCACCCCTGCTGCTTAGGAATAAATTCCACTTAGTCGTGGTGAATAATCCTTTTGATGCACTTTTGGACAATTAGTTAGTATCTTGGTGAGAACTTTTGCATCCATGTTCATCAGGAATATTGGTCTGTAATTCTTTTTAGTGGGATCTTTATCTGGTTTGGGGACCAAGGTAATAGAATGAGGCCTAATGCAATGAGTTTGTAAGTTTTCCTTTCATTTCTATTTTTTGAAATAGTTTCAGAAGAACAAGGTATTAATTCTTCTTTAAATGTTTGGTAGAATTCCCCTAGGAAGCCATCTGGCCCTGGACTCTTGTTTGTTGGGGATACAAAAAGACTGAGATTATACCATGCATATTTCAGACCATACACAATGCTGTGAACCTTGAAGTCAGCTACAAGAAGTAATTTACAAGAACCACAAATACATGGAGCTTAAAGAGCATTCCATTAAAGAATGAATGGGTCAACCAGGAAAGTAAAGAATAATTTTTAAAATATATGGAAGAAAATGAAAATGAAAACACGGCAATTCAAAACCTTTGGGATACAACAAAGGCAGTCCTCAGAGGGAAGTATGTAGCTATATAGGCCTTCCTCATGAAACAAGAAAAGTCTCAAATACACAACCTAACCTTACACCTTTAGGTACCTTACACCTTTAGCTGTTCTTTAGGAAAAAGAACAGCAAATAAGGCCTGAATCCAGCAGCAGAAGAGAAATAATAAAGATTAGAACAGAAATCAATGAAAAAGAAATTAAAAAACAAAAACAAAAAATAGTAAAACAGATCAACAAAACTAGGAGCTGGTTCTTTGAAAGAATTAATAAGATTGATAAACCCCTGGCCAGACTTGTCAAAAAGAAAAGAGAAAGGACCAAAATAAATAAAGTCATGAATGAAAGGAGATATCACCACAACACCAAAGAAATGCAAACAATTATAAGAAGTATTATGAACAATTATATGCCAACAAATTAGGCAATCTGGAAGAAATGGATAAATTCCTAGAAACATATAAACTACCAAACTGAAACAGGAAGACATAGAAAAGTTGAATAGACCCATAACCAGCAAAGAAATTGAATCAGTAATCTACAATCTCCCAGCAAACAAGACCATGGCTGTATGTCTAACTTTTGAAGAAACAGCAACTCTTTTCCAAAATTTTATCATTCTATATTTCACCAGCAGTGTGATTTTTCCAGTTTCTCAACATGTCAATATTTGGTGCAGTCATTTTTTTTTCAATTAAGAGATATACGTGGTATTTCACTGTTGTTGTCCTTAAGTGACTTTACTGAGGTATAAATTTTATGTCTAAAATTTACCCATTTTAAGTGTATAATTAAATAACTTTAAATAATGGGGTGGTGCAATGATCATCATATATCAGTTTGAGAACATTATTAACCTCCTAATAAGACCTCGTGTGCCCATTTGCTATTAACCATTTTCCCTTCCAGCCCTAGGCAATGAATAATTTTTCTCTGTGTGTATAAATTTGCTTTTTCTTTAAATTTCATATAAATAGAATCATACAGTGTGTAGTGTCTTATATCTGACTTCTTTCACTTAGCATGTTTTTGAGGTCCATCCATGTAGGAGTATGTGTCAGTAGTCTTCCTTTTCTTTGCTAAATAGTATTCAGCTGCACAGATATGCCACATTATGTTTATCCATTCACATGTTGATAGAAATTTAGGTTATTTTCAGTTTTGGGCTATTATGCTGATATAAGAACTACATGCAAGTCTTTATGCATAAATATATTTGTATTTCTCCTGGGAGTGGAATTGATGAGTTGCATGGTAGGTTTATGTTGGCCTTTTTAAAAAATTGTCAAACTGTTTGTCAAAGTGGCTGTACCATTTTACATTCCCAGCAGTGATATGTGAGGGTTCCTATCTCCACATCTTTGCCAACATTATTATCTGTCATTTTTTATAGCCATCCTAGTGGTTATGAAATGTATCTTATTGTGATTGTAATTTGCATTTTCCTAGTAACTAAAGACGTTGAGCATCTTTTCATATGCTGTATCATTTTTGATGAAATGTCTGTTCATATATTTTGAACACTTTTTAAAAATTGCTTGTTTCTCATTATTGAACTTAGAATGCTTTTACATGTTCTGGATAAAAGTGTTTTATCTAATGTATGACTTTCAAATTTTTCTCCCTGTCACAGCTTTCTTTTTCTTACAAAGTCCCTAAAAGAGCAAAAGTTCTTATTTTGATAAAATTCAATCTCAATTTTTTTCTTATGGGTCATGATTTTTGTGTCATATTAAGAAATCAGTGCCTAGCCCAAGAATATAAATATTCTTCTCCGTTTTACTTTAAGTAATTTTAATGTTTCATAATTTATATTTAGTTCTATGTTTTGAGTTACTCTTTGTAGATTATGCAAGGTATGTGTTGAAGTTCATTTGTAGTGAAGTTCATTTGAAGTGCATTTCCAGTCCTAGTGTTATTTGTTAAAGAAGACTATATTTTTTCTATCAGATTGCACTTATACCTTTGTTGAAAATCAGTAGCCCATATAACTATGGGTCTATTTTTGGTCTTTCTACCCTGTTCCATTGATTTACTTATCTGTATTGACTATTCTACACCATCTTAATTACTATAGCTTTATGGTATGTCTTGAAACCAGGCAGTTTAGTCTTCCAAATTTGTTCTTTTTCAAAATTCTTTTGGTTATTCTAGGTTATTTGCATTTCCATGTGAATTTGAGAATTGTCTTGTCAATTTCTACCAAAAAAAAAATGTCTTTTGGGATTTTGAGTAGAGATTGCATTGATTCTGTTAGTCATTTAGGACAGAACTGACATGTTAACAATATTGAGTTTTCTGATCTATAACATGCTATATCCCTCAATTTATTTAGGCCCTCTTTAACTTCTCAGCAATGTTTTATAGTTTTCATTGTACAGGTCTCGTACATCTTTTCTCAGCTTTATTCCTGAGTATTTCATATTTTCTATGCTATTGTAGGCAGTTGTGTTTTTAATTTCAAATCTATTTGTTACTTGTACATAGCATAGAATGAGTTGAAAGTATTCTTTCCTCTTCAGCTTTCTGAAAAGTTTGTATAGGACTGGTATTTATTTCTTAAGTGTTTAATAGAATTCTCTCATGAAGTAATCTGAAGCTAGAGTTTTCTTTGTGGGAAGATTTTAAAATCAGATTAAATTATTTAATTAAATATAGGACTTTTGAGCTCTCCCTTTCTTCCTGAGTGAATTTAGTTTGTATTTTTCAAGGTTTTTTTTTTAATACTTATTGAATTTATTGTTACAGAGTTTTAAAAATAATATTCTTTAACTATTCCTTTAAATTATTTCCTTATGTAGCTGTAGTGCCATCATCTTTTTAATTCTTATTTTTGGTAGTTTTTGTCTTCTCTCCTTTCTTCCTAATCAGGGTGAGTGGAAGTTTATCAATTTTATTGATCTCTCTGAAGGACCAGCTTTGGGTCTTCTAATTTTTTTCTATTCTTTTTCTTGTTTCTATTTTATTGAATTGTGCTCTAACCTTTATTAGCTCTTTTCTTTTCATTGTATTGGGTCATATTTACTGTTCTTATTTCTTAATACAGAATCTAATGTCCTTTTTCTTTTCTTTTCTACTATAGGCATTTCATATTATTTCCCCTTGAGCACTACTTTAGAGATACTTGACAAATTTTGATATGTTGTGTTTTCATTTTCATTCAGTTAAATAATTTCAAATTTCCTTTTGGACTTCTTCTTTAATCCATTCTGTTGTTGTTTTTTAAAAGTGTGTTGGTTTCCAAATATTTGTAAATATTTGTCAATTTTTTAAATATTTTTCTGGTATGAATTTCTTAATTTAATTCTACTGTGAGCAGACAACATAATGTGGATCACTTGAACCCTTTTAAATTTATTGAGACTTGTTTTATGGCATAAGGGACAGTCTACTGGTAAATGTCACATTTGTACATGTAAAGAATGTGTATCTGCTGTTGTTGGGTGGAATATTCTGTAAGTGCCAATTAGGTCAGATTGGTTGATAGTGTTCAAAGCTTCTAAATCCATACCAGTTTACTGTTTACTTGTTCTATCCATTATTGAGAAAGGGTGTTTAAATCTCTGACTATACTTGTGCCTTTATCTATTGCAGTTCAACCAATTTTTGCTTCATGTATTTTGCATTCATTTAGTACATTTAAAATCTCATTATTAGGTGCATAAATGTTTAGGATTATTATGTCCTTTTTTAATGTATTATATCCTTTTGATGATTGACTCTTTATCACTATGAAATGACGTTATTTATCCCTGAAAATTGTATTGTCTCTGAAATGTACTTTGTCTGATATATTAACTATAGCTACTCCAACTTTCTTTGATTAATGTCAGCATGGTATATATTTTTGTATCTTTTTAAAAAACTACTTTGCAACTTTACATTTAAAGTACCTATCTGAGAAAACAAATGAACATATGGGAAGGAGGGGAAAGAAAAATAGAAAGGAGGGAAACAAGCCTTATGGCTTGAAGGAATACTTTCAACTCGTTCTATGCTATGTACAAGTAACAAATAGATTTTAAAGTAGGTGGGTGAGGGATGAGCTAGATGGGTGATGGGTATTAGAGAGGGCACTTGTTGTGATGAGCACTGGGTATTTTATGGAAGTTATGAATCACTGAATTCTACTCCAGAAACCCATATTGTACTATATGTTAGCTAACTAAAATTTAGATTAAAAAAATAATGTACTTTTCTGTAGACAGCAAGTAGTTGGGGCTTATTTTTCATCCATTATGAAAATCTTTGCCATTTCATTAGGGTGCTGGGCCATTTAAATTTCATGTAATTTTGATGCCTTATTTTCATACAATTTTTTGAAGTATAGTTGACACACAATGCCACATTAGTTTCGAGTGTACAACACAGAGACTCAACAACTCTATATATTATGTCACACTCACCTCTTTGTGCCTAATTGAAATTTATCATTTATCATCATTCTATTTGCTTTGTTTGTTCAAGTTCTTGTTATTTTTTCCTTTTTTTTTTTACTTTCCTTCGAATTGAATATTTTATTCCATTTTACCCTTTTCCTTAGCTAACTAATTATTTCTCTTTGATTTTTATATTAGTGGGATTTTTTTTTTTATTAGTTAGAGAGAGAGAGAGAGCAAGCACAGGCAGACAGAGAGGCAGGCAGAGGCAGAGGGAGAAGCAGGCTCCCTGCTGAGCAAGGAGCCCAATGTGGGACTCCATCCCAGGACGCTGGGATCATGACCCAAGCTGAAGGCAGCTGCTTAACCAACTGAGCCACCCAGGCGTCCCATTAGTGGGATTTTTTAAGTGCTTAGAGTGTACATCTTTAATTTATCATGAACTACCTTCAAGTGATATTGTACTGCTCCTTGTATAGTATAAAACTTTCAAGGAAATTCTTCTATTTCTCCCTTTCCAGACTTTGTAGTATTATTGTCATATATTTTCCTTTTATTTATGTTTTAAATAAAATACCACATTATATTTTCATTTAAACAGCCCATTGTAGTTGTAAATTTGTTTTTTATCATTTGAGGGAGGTATATTTTGGAGAAATTGATTACTACATAGTCTTCACCTACCTGGATATCCACTATAATATATCTTAATGAAATGGCATAATATATCTTAATGAAATATCTTGGAAAGATAAACATATTTAATCTGTTTATCTCAGGCAAGATCAAGTGTTTACAGTGTGCTAGAAAGTAATTGTATTTTGAAAGATACTCATTTTATAGAGATCATTTTGAAAATAAAATACTTTAAAATATTGATTTCATGATTTGGTTTTGTAGCTATACAATCAGTAAATATAAATTGGAATGATGTCAGTATAACACAGAAGTTGTGTTGGTTTATAAGTGCTTGTTCCCACAATGTAAATATTTAAGAGCAGCTAAGTATAATGTATGTAACACAATTGAGCATATCATGCTTTAGTATCAGACATGATGTCCATTCATTCCATGTTTTTCCTCTCAATTCAGTTTGACATAAACCCTTGTAAACATAACTCATGACCTGAATTGGGGATGAAAACAAGAAAAATATATCTTAGGGGACACATATGTACATTCAGTGTGGTAACCACCATAACTGAAATAAAGTTCTAAGGGATCATACACAAAACACCTGTCTGAAAAATCCAGATAAGTTAGCTAAACATAACAAAATAAAATAAAAATAAACTAGAGGCATTAGTTTTAAATGCTGAAAAGGAGTTTGTCAGAGCAGAAAGATGTATAAGTCATGCCATGCACAGGGAATACCAGGTATAAAGCAAGTTTTTATTTTTTTAAAGATTTTACTTATTTGTCAGAGAGAGTGGGAGCGAGCACAGGCAGACAGAGTGGCAGGCAGAGGCAGAGGGAGAAGCAGGCTCCCTGCTGAGCAAGGAGCCCGATGTGGGACTCGATCCCAGGACACTGGGATCATGACCTGAGCCGAAGGCAGCCGCTTAACCAACTGAGCCACCCAGGCGTCCCTAAAGCAAGTTTTAGAATGAGTAGATCAAGCAAGTATACTGAGAGGAATTGTTGTGAATAGTGTACAATGTAATTTTGGGGAGAGACTCTAAAAGAGGTCAAATAGATAGTCTAGGTCAAAAGCGAAACACATCTTTTATATCATGAAAAGCAATTTTGACTTCATTTTTTAGGACAGAGATTCTTACTCTGATATCCATGTCCTACCACCTGCCCCATAGTTTTCATAGGTGAACTTTAAGGAAATCAGTAAATGCAGAAATTGAATGAAAAAGATATATGTTTGTTCTATTCAAAGAATATGTTAATTTAGTCTATATTGTTGAATTTACTGGAATAAAGTTGGTAGTCATGTTCCCATATTATCCTTCAATATCCTAGAATCTATAGTGATGCTCCCCTTTTCATTACCATTATGCTAATTTGTGTTTTGTCTACTTTTTAAATCATTCTTTTTTTTTTTAAGATTTTATTTATTTATTTGACAGACAGAGATCTCAAGTAGGCAGAGAGGCAGGCAGAGAGAGAGGAGGAAGCGGGCTCCCCGCTGAGCAGAGAACCCGATGTGGGGCTCAATCCCAGGACCCTGAGATCATGACCTGAGCCGAAGGCAGATGCTTAACCCACTGAGCCACCCAGGCACCCCAAGACTTATTAAGTCTTAAACCAGGGTGGTATAGCAGGAATGAAGATGGAAAAATAATAATGATGGGCACTAATAATCTTAGCAAGTTTGTTTTTTCCATATTACAAAGGGGCACATCATTACCACTCAAATGATTAATTCAAATCTACATCATTTCATTATCTTCAAAGTCACTATGTACTTCCAGCATTTGATACTATATTAGTAAGTGGTTACTCAATGTGTAAAAGGAGAATAAGAAGAAAATAAGCCGATTTAAGTGATTGAAAGTTTGGTAGCATCTGGCTACCATTAGAATCCAAGCTCATAAGTGAAGTCTCATAAATCCTGAAGACTGTTCCCTTTAAAATAAATTTTAGATAGCAACAGCATTATGGTTTCAATAACTCAAAAAAGGTATAATTAAATATACAATTATAAAAGGTAATCCTGATTTTCAACTACTATCATGAAAATATTTTTCTAGATACAATCCAGTTTTCCATATATGTATATGAATCCTGGACTATCCTGAAATTGGAAGCAGGAGGCCTTTCCATCTTTACTCTATAGCAAACTTTTTCCATAGAGACAGATACTAAAAGTTTTAGAGTTTATGAGCTCTAAGTCTCTGTCTCAAATACTCAGTCCTGTCATTGTAGCATGAAAGTAACCATGGACAATTTAAAAGAATTAACATGGCTGAATTCCAATAAACTTTCATGTACAAAAACAGGCAGTGGTCCACACTTGGCTTGTGGATCATAGTGTGCCAGCCTCTGCTCTACAGAGTCTGTCTGTATGGGAACATTCTGGAGAGTTTGCTCTTAAAGTATAGTCTAGAGCAGTGCTCTCTAATAGGAATGTAATATGAGTCACATATAAATGCTTAATTTTCTAATAGCTAGAGTTAAAACAAATAAACAGATGAAATTAACTTTAACGATGTTTAATTTAACCCAATACATCCAGAATTTTGTCATTTTAACACCTTATCATCACTTGAAATTTATTAATAAGATATTTCACTCTCTTTTTTTTTCATACTAAGTCTTCAAAACCTGGTGTATCTTTGGCTTATAGAATGTCTCATTTTGGAGCAGCCACATTTCAAGTGTGGCCATCAGCTACTATATTAGACAGGGCATGTGTAGAGACTCAGTTATCTGAGATCTAACTGCTTTTCTTCCAGCTCAGAAATTACCTACTGGTAAAACCATTTCTCACCCAACAAGGTGTTCCCAGTACACTCTTCCTTCCCTAGCCTCAACTTTATCCACTTCACCCCTAGATACTACCCCAAGCACTGCATCTCAAACTTCACTATACATATAAGACTCACCTGGGGATATTGTTAAATTGCAAATTCTGATTCAGTAGATATGGGACAGAGCCTGAGATTTTGGATTTCTAAGCAACTCCCAGGTATAGTGCCAGTGCTTCTGATCCAAAGTCCACACTGGAGCAAAAATTAAAAAGACCACTCCAAAGGGATAGCCGTAACTGGAACTGTTAGCCTACCTTCCCTTAAGCTAATCAGACCTAATTCCAGCATGTCTAACATCCACATTCAGGTCATCACCAGAAATGAAAGCTTCTAAAATTGCACCATCCAACAGGAATATAATTTGAGTTATATATGTAACTTTAGATTTTTTAGTAACCAAATTTAAGCTTTTAAATAGTGAAATTAGGGGCACCTATGTGGCTCAGGTAAGTGTCCAGCTCTTGATTTAGGCTCAGGTCATGATCTGAGGATTGTGGGATCAAACCCCCAACTGGGCTCCACACCCAGCCCAGCATGGATCCTTCCTAAGCTTCTCTTTCCCTCTGTCTCTGTCTGCACCCCCCACCACCACTCCTGGCATTCTCACTCTCTAAAAATAAGATAGAATAAAATAAAAAGTGAAACTAATTTTAATAACATTTAACCTGATATGTTCAAAAGATTATTTTAGTTTTTAATCAGTATGAAATATGAGATATTTTAAGTCCTAAGTCTTCAAAATCCAGCATGTGTTTTATCCCTACAGCATATCTTAATTCTGACCAAGCACATTTGAAGTCCTCAATAGGCACATTTGGCTAGAGGTTACTGCATTGAACAGTACAGCTCAAAGGTCATCATCATGACTTGGATGCTCATCCCTATGTGGCTCTGTACATCCCCAAGCCTGATCCAATTTCCTATTGCTATTTCCACCAAACCCTTTCTGGAACTCATGCTTTATCATCAGAAAAAAAAAAAAATCCCATGTATTATTAACCTCATACCAAAAATGTTCCAACTTCTCGTCTAACTAAAACCAGGTTATCCCTTAGGGCACTGTTTTTCCTCTCACTCTGTCAAGTGTTGGCCACTTTTTTTCCGCATATCCTCAGGGCCTTAGGTGAGATTAATGTCCTCCTTTCTCCTGAAAGGTCCATTCAGATCCTTCTACTTCCTCCTCTATAAAACCCATTCTTTTGAATCAAATACAGTAGACAATAGCCCTTGCTATCTTTCCTTTTTGTGGTCATTTGCTTAATTTCCTGACTAATTTTTGTAGTCAGCAGCTGGCTCACTCTATTCCTCTGCACCGTCACACCTTGCAACATTTTTGGTGATTTCAGCAACCACACCATTCCTTGATTTCCTCATTTTTTTAAAAGATTTTATTTGACAATTTATTTTACTTATTTTATTTATTTGACAGAGAGAGATACAGCGAGAAAGAGGGAACATAAGCAGAGGGAGTGAGAGAGGGAGAAGCAGGCTTCCCATGGAGCAGGAAGTCCGATGTCAGGCTCAATCCCAGGACCCTGGGATCGTGACCCAAAGGCAGATGCTTAACTACTGAGCCACCCAGGCGCCCCTGATTTCCTCATTTCTACTAGTCCTTTCCTCTTTCCCTTTCCAAGTACCCACTACACCATTTCCAAAATCTAGACGTAAGAATTCCATTTTAGAATATGTTTATAGTTCACTCAAACTTCAGTATCTATATAACAATACTTCTTCAACCCATTGTACTTACACATCAGCTAATTCATATTCACCTTATTCATGCCATTAGTCCTCACATCACCAAGATTGTATTCCATGGTCCATTACTGTTATCATTCTGCTTACTTTCTTACTCCTTTTTCCCTTATTATACTTGCTATTAAACCCAATGTTGGTAAATCTAACATACCACCTATATTCACCCTTATCTGAACAGCCAAATGTGTTTGGGGGAAAAACGTATAATCATACTGACTAGCCTCATTTACAGTTTTTTACTACAAATCTCAAACCATCCTTTGTATTACTCACTATCGGTTTATAATTTTGTCTCACTTCATTGAGAAATTAGAAACTAACAAAAGAGAACTGGTTTCTCTCACAACCAAATCTAACACCTATAAACTCTATTTTCCCTCATACTACCGTTAATGACATGCCCATGATCCTGTCTAAAGCCAATGCCATGACTTGGGAATTGGCTCTCATCCCTTCTTTAGTCAAAGCTGTGTTTCCTGCAATTATATACTCTTTCTTACACATCATTCTTTTTCTTTTCTGTTAGGATCATTCTTGATGGTGTTACAAGCACGCTGTGGTTGCTCCCAACTTAAAAACCTTCCTTTGTCCCAACATAACACTCCAAATATCACTTCATTTCTCTGCTCTCCTTCCTGAGAAGACTGATTAGTAGAGTCTACTCTTGCTACCTCATTCTTTGTTTTGTTTTAGTTTTTTTTTCACCATCATACTCCATTTGGTCTGTAATTCACTTCAATCAAGTTTCTCTCATTAACACTCTTATCACTTATGGAACTCTTCGTCAAGGTGACCAGTGACTTCATCTTGCCATCAAATAACCAACTCTCAGTTCTTATTTTACCTAAATTCTTAGTGACATTTTATACAGTTGATTACTCCCTCTTTTTTCAAATGTCCTTTTTCTTGTTGGTGGTAGTGTTTTCTGGTTATTCTCATGTAACCCTGGTCATTCCTTTTCAGTCTTCTTTGATGCTGCTTTTTTTCTTCCTGACCTTTGCATTTTGGAATGCCCCTAAGCCATCCATGGGGCCTTTTTTTCCATCTAAACTCACTCTCTGATGATCTCATCCATCCTGAAACAATTCAGGAAGTTTGCAATTATGAATATATATCTGTCTTAATTCCAGATCCCTCCTATGAGCTCTACCCTATCTACTTTTTTAAAACTAGTGGTCACCCCAAATTTAACCTGGCCAAAATGAAGCTTTCTATTTCTGTCTTGAATCTTTTCCCCCTTCAGTCTTCTGGTACTGTTAAATCTGTCACCATGCACTCACTCATCCATTTCCTTAACAAGTCCTATAGTTCTCTCTTCAAAATATATCCTGAATTGCTCCACATCTCTCCACCTCCACTGCTACCACCCTAAGTCCAAGATGCCATAATAATTTCTTAAGTAGGGGCACCTGGGTGGCTCAGTCGTTAAGTCTCTGCCTTCGGCTCAGGTCATGATCTCAGGGTCCTGGGATCGAGCCCCGCATCAGGCTCCCTGCACAGTGGAGATCCTGCTTCTTCCTCTCCCTCTGCTTACCGCTCTGCCTACTTGTGCTCTCTCTCGCTCTGTCAAATAAATAAATAAAGTCTTGGAAAAAATTTCTTTAAAATAAAAAAAATAATAATTTCTTGTGTAGATTTCTGGGACCACCTCCTATCTAGGTTCCTTGCTTTTATTCTGCTCTCTTATTCCCACCCTTGATTCTGTTCTTTTCAAAACAGTAGGAGTGATCTCAAAGCATAAATCTGTACTCTTTGATTGCTTTCATCACGGGTAAGATAAAATTCAGATTCCTTGTTATGGTCTTTAAGTGTTTACTTCTAATTACTGCCTGTTTATCCCACCACTTACTCCCCCATTCCAACTGCATTGGTTATATTTAAATTTAGAGTTGCCAAGCTTGTTCTAGTCTCAAGGCCTTTGTGTGCTTTTTGGAATACTGGTCCCTGAGATCTTCATAATGTTTGCTCTTTTACATCATTAATGTCCAGTTGAAAGTCTATTTCTAAGTAATTGATTACCTTGTTTCGAATAATTCTCCTTAACACTCTGTATTCCTTTACATGGCTTCATTTTCTTTCATAGTGCTTATGGTTACCTAAAGTTATATTTTTAATTGTCTGCTTAGTTTCTTTTTTTTTCACTCCTTCACTAGAAAATAAGTTCTGCAAATGAAGGGATCTTGTCCTACCCACTGTTATATCTTCAGCATCTAGAACAATACCTGATGAACAGTGAGTACAGAGTAAATGAGTCTGAAAGGTTTCAAGAGACAGGTCATGTGTCTGACCAAATCAGAATTAGTTGCTTGGGTTGTCTTCTAATGCTAACCTGCATTAAACCAAAGAGTCTTCAAAGAATGAAAGGTTCTAGTACATAATAATTGTAATCTGTAATATGTAATCTTTTCTATACGAGAGTGCTTATTAGTAGTTAGATGCAGATGTTATCAGTGATCTCTGCTCATCAGTTAATTTGCCTGTTTCTACCAATAGTTACTGGCTATTAGTTTCTCCTGCCCAGTCTCTACGTAACTTGCCTTACAAGAGCTTGCTTTTAAACCAGGAATTTTCTTTGCTTGCTTTGCCATCCCCTTGCTTGGCTTTTCTTTCTTTAACAAGCACAACAGCATGCTGCTGCATCTTCAAAGAGTAAATTAATTCCGTCCGCAAAAGGGTCAAGTGCTAGAAAGTGCATAGCCATGCAGTTTGCATGGCAGGATACAGAAGATATGATGCTAATAAGATTCTAAGATGAGAACAGCAGACTGTCTCTGGGGATTCAGATGAAGGGGCCTGTAAATTTTAAAAGAAATGGTCTCTGAAAACTAATGATGTCTGCTTTCCAATTCATTAATAATGTGGAGTGGGGAGATGGGAGTAAGATCCAGGCCATGCTTTGAAATATCAAAATGTAACGAGGAAGAAAACAGTAAGAGTGATCTCAATGGGGTCATAAAGCTGGGAGAAGGAAGCAAACTTTAAGAAGATGTGGTGGTGCTGTATGTAGGGGAGGGAATCAATCCACCCCATGTGTGTATATTTATGTGCATATAGTACCTTTATCTACACACGAGCAGATAAAAAGTTCTTCTGCTAGGAAAAAAACTACTGCAACATTGATAAGGCTTTTGCAATTTTCATATTTAAGGTGACTCAGAGAGAATATTTCAAGTATTGTAAAAACATGTCTAAGCTGTCTGCCTTTCCATATTTACAAACCCTGCCCTTCACCTCTTTGCATTGCATACGAGGAACTGAGTAACAGGAACCTCAACCTTGTTTGTAGTTAATAGTGGAAGAAAAAAATCCTCAGGCAAAGCCTAATGAACCAAGAGCAATTCTGAGCTCTCCTCTGTAACATCTGCCGAGGTAGTGTCTTTCCAAGGGCTGCCTGGACATATCGTGTGACCTTGCTGCTTTACATCATTAAAATTTCCCATTACTGGAATGGTGTTTGCATGGAGGGGCCGTTGTGCAGATATTATGGCTGAGTTTCTCTCTGCTGCATTCAGAGTTTGTGCTAATAGAAAATGCCTCTCTGCTTGAACAGTTCCCTTGAGCTGGGAGGTGTGCAGCAGCGGGAGAGTTTAGCTTTGGCTTTTATTTTGACAAAGCTATTACATTTTGCAGATTGAGGTTATGGTCTTTTCTCCTATCTCAGTATTTTATCTGCATGATATTTTCTGATCTCCCTTTTAAGCCCCCATTAGTTACGATTGAGGCTCTGGGGTGGCAGCCTGCCTTGGAGCCGTGATATCGTCAGCTTTTCTTACAAGTCACTAAATAGACTGACTGATTCAGTAGTGATCACTCATGTGGAACCTTTCCAAAGGGGCTAGCCACAGAAAGGAGACCCTCGTGTGTGTGTGTGTGTGTGTGTGTGTGTATCTGAAGCCCATAAGGGACGAACAATCTTAAAAGCAAAAGTGCAGCCTCATTCTCAAGGGCCATAAGTTGTGTCGGCCACATCTTCCTTATGTGTTTTCTTCTTCTGCAGGTGGCCTATTGTACCCAGAAGCTGTGGTAGTTGACAGTATTGGTGGCATTTCCAAACCCCAGGCCTACTTTCCGCCCATTTTACTACCCTCCTAAAAAGCTGCTCTTCTGGCTCTTCTGTTCTAAACTTTGTTTCATCCATGGTGACACTGTTACATGTTCATGGTAACTCTAATCTTGGGCTTTTAGCAGCAAGTTTCACAGCAATGAATGCTTTTACCTAGAGGGAATTGGAAATATTTCAAAGTACTGGTTATATAGCCATAACTCTTTAAAACCAACTGAAAAAAGAGATTCCTTGGCCAGTCCTTCCAAGTCTAAGTAAACCATAATTGATTGAGAGATTTTTAAATCCAAAGCTAGGGCTCCAATTTCTAAAGCAAGATAGTGTGACCCTTTTTCTTTGTGGCTTCCCTATTTTAAGTAAGCACAGTGAAATCTTCCTGATAGACGCTTCTGAAGCTGGGAGTGTCACATAGCCACAAGCCTCAAGCACTTTGCTTTGTCCACCTTCTCTTGAATGTGTGGGACGTGGCAACCTAGAGTGGGGAGTGTCACGGGGAGAGGGTTATAGAGGTGAGGAATTTATTTCCCCAGGAAATCTCATTAGTGATGCAGCGCCTGTTTTTCATTGAGGTTTCTGCTCCTCGGCTTTGTTTTCGGCTGAGTAACAGAGCCTGAAAGCCGTCTGGTGACTCACAAAAGGTCACACTGAGAGTCAGGGGCATGGACCAGAGCACGATGCCTACCTGTGATTGATGTGTATTAAAGCTGTCTTGAGCTACTCATAAACACAGCAAGAATCCTGTTCTCTTTTCATCAGTGCTCTTGACCAAGACTTGATTTACTATTTTGAAATGAGCTGCTCCTTCAGTCCTCTACAATAGCTTCTTTAATAGCTTGTCATCACAGTTGATGACAATTTGGAAAAGCTCACATATTCAATATATTTTTTAAATTGACTTTGCAGTATTCTAGCTACCAAGGCTTTATAAACAGTCTAATTGTTCCCTGAGTGTTTGCTGACCTAAAGGAAAGTGTTGATGAATCAGATCCTCCTTTTCTATCTATAGGGTATTGAGATGTGTATTCTATATCATAGCAAATCACTGCTGAAAATTGGTTCCATGTCCCAAGGCTACTTACCTCAAAAGGTGAAACAGCAAAATACCTGCTAGAGAAGACTGGTCAGCTCTGCTATTTCTCGATGAGATTGCTTTAAAGTTTGTATTGCGAAGGGATTGAAATTGGATCTGAATGTTGTTAAGTGATAGTACTGTTGTTATTCTGGTAAAGAATAATAAGCATCATCTATATCCATTGAGTGTGTTTGTCAGCTTGATACATATGGCTATATGATAATGAAGTTTAAGACTGATGTCAACATGACTGAGAGATTAGTTGTATAACCTTAGAAGAAGAGAGCGCACAAATATGTAAGACTTAACTAAAACACAGCACAATTAAAGACTAATCTCTATTTCTGATCACTTTAATTGTTACATTTGATTGATGGCCCAGGCGAGCTGAACCACTCCCTGACCTCATAGCCTCTTCCACATCTGTGTCCTGAAATGCCTGCTGGGATGAGCTTCAGAATATCTAAGGTACATTTGGCAGGTACAACGACCATTCAGAATGAATTCACCAGTCATACAAAATAGACGCCAGTGCCACTGTGGTGGAACATCCAACCGAACCTTTGCTTTGCTCTTTATTCTACTCCATATGTACAAATTCTGTCCCTCAAGGCTTAAGTTTCTTTCATACAACCTCCTTGTTCTATACAATTTTATTTCTTGATTCCAAATTCCCACAATACTTACAGCTTATGTCTCCAAATTGTCCCTATATCATGCACTATTTTCTCTTGTTATCCTACTTTTTAAATATTCCCCATAGCACAGTGTTGTGTGCATTTAGACATTTCAAAAATATTTTTGAACATGGAAAATTATGGTGAAAATACCCACAGATGATGTTGAAAGTGCTAACTTTGGTGTAATGCTAATTTGAATTTCTTTTGTAGACTTGAGCTTGGTATCCAAGTAGCCCTTTTTCTTTTAGAGAAGCCACCTGAAAAAACTGCATTTCAGCAAAGAGCTATGGCATCAAGACACTGTCACCAGTGCCTTTTCCACTGTAAATTTTCTTTTCTCATATACTCTGTTTTCCAGATAGTGAGACACTTTGTACCATTCTTTATAATTTGGAGTAGAATTGTGATCTGCTTTAGCAAGGAAAAAGCTCAGTTTTCACCAGAACCTGTGGAGAGTTGTGTATGATATAGTTGATCCTATATATACAAGGTCATAGTTTTAGATTTGAGCAGCAAATGTAATTGCTCTTCAGAATAGAAAAGCCAACATATACAGATAAATTTATAGAAAGTACCCATGTATTTGACTTTTTGTTGAAAGTTTAGTTTATTTGGAACTGGGAAAATATTTTCCCCCCACAGAAATGATATCAAGAGAGTCAAGGTTTCTAGCTAGCCCTACAGAAAAAAAAAAAAAAAAAAAAAGGAAGAAGCCTGCACTCTGCCAAGAGAAAAGAAAGGTAGAGATGAATTCTCTAAGAAAGACTGTGAGAGCAGCACCTACCAGGCAGTGAGTGTCATCCCCAAGTGATGGCTAATGGTTTTTTGGTTTGGTTTGGTTTGGTTTGGTTTGGTTTGGTTTGGGGGTTTTTTTGTTTTGTTTTTTGTTTTCTGTTTTTTTGGTTAAAGCTAGAGTAGGGTGTAAGGAGTGTTGTAAAGCAAGTGTAAATAAGAGAAGAATTGCCACTTGCCTCCTAAAACAACTAGGATAAGCACGTAGAATAGTAAAATGAATATCAGAAGAATTAGGAGAGATAGTTTTAGTCCTGGATCTGCTGCAAACTCTCTGGTTGACCTTGATCATGTCACTGCACCTCTTTGGGCCTGTTGTCTCATCTATGAATGAAGGGCTTCACTATACAATGCTTCTTTTATCTAAAGAAAACCATGATAATCATCTTTTAATAAGGTCATCTCTACCCAAATCCCTGATCTGTTCTCTTCATGGTACCTCTGTAGCTTCTTGCATTTATTCCATTCTGCTGAATACAGCCACTCCTTGCACTCCATCAACTTCCTCCTACATTCCCTTCTCCATAGACTAACAATAATAAACAAAGGAGAAAAAAGTACTTAAACACCTACTGATTACCATAGACCATATTCTGTTTACTGTAAATGTATCCATATTTATTCTCTGTCTTAATCTGAAAGCCTCTTAAGAATAAAGACTATGCCTTCTTATGTTTATTTCTGTAATATATTTTAAACATCTGATGGATTTGGGAAATATTTGAAGAAGATAGTTACGTTGACATGTTGAATTAAAAGTAGTACACCTCCACAATTTTTCTTAAAGTATATTTGCAAAGCTAAAAGGAATGATGCACTGCTAAAATCATTTAGACCAATGAGGCACAATTGGGATTTCAGCATAGGGGTTGGGAAGAAAAACAAAAATAAGCTCCTTGGCTTATTCACCTTTGACTTCCGTATGGCATTCTCCCAGATGAAAAATCTGCCTTACCAACTGGGGCACCTCAACTACAATTTTGATTCACCTCCAAAATGTTTTACTTGCAGATTACACAGGGACCTGAGGAAACTCTTAGGGGGATGAGGAAGTTGTGGAAATATTTGATACCTTGATTCTGGTGGCAGTCATACAACTGTATTTATTTGGTAAAATTCAAAGAACTGTACACCTGAAAAAGAATCTTATTAAATGTAAGTTATGCTTTTTAAAACCTGACTTCAAATAAAAAAATTATAGAAGATACTTAAATCTATGCTAGAAAAAGATAAGTGGTTTGTAGACTTTTTCATTCAATTATTTCAAACTTAAAAGAGCAAACTACTAGAAAATATGAGATAATATTTTATTAAATTAAACTAATTGACTCAGAAAGAAAGTAATGTCTTTTTTTTCTATTCTTTTAGTATTTCTGAATGCACAGCAGAACAGTGCTACTTGTGCATACAATTGTCATTGGCTCCACTAGTTCTGGTAGAAACAAACCTAGTTGGAGTTGGTACAAACCAATGTTAATTGCTTTTATGACACTGCTAGTTAAAACCACCTGTGACTATTAATTTGGTTTGAATTATATATAATTTCATAGTGAATTGAGAGGCGCTAAATTGTATGCCAGTGTGTATGTGTGATTATCCCCCCTTACAGAATTATAGATAGATTATCCTCCTTACAGAAATGTTATTGCTTCAAACTGGCTGCTCAGACATTCTGTCACTGCTTACTTGAGTCTGATTCTTGTAGTTCAAGTTTTGGTATTTTTGTGAGATAAGAGTGCTAGTAGCATCCCCTAATATCTGGGTGACTATTTTCAGAGTTCAGTTTTTTTTCCACATAGGCCCCCATAAGGATTATATAACATCTTCCAAGATTGTGCATTCATGGTTAATTTATGTTCTTAGCTGCTATACCTTTGGAAGTGGGGAGGGTTGCAACCAATATGCTAAAAACCTGTTTTCCATATCTGTTCTTTTCTTCCACACTAATAGGGATATAGCCACCAACAGAGTAGTCACATTTCCCAGCTTCCCTCACAAATAGTTTTGACTAAATAAGTAAGTTCTCTCCAATGGTATGGGACAGGGCATGATGTATACCACGTCTAGACTGGTGCCTACAATCAGATGTGCCTTCTCCATGCTGTCTCTTTCCTTCTGCTAATTGAAGGAAAAGAAAGTTGGTGTGTGTTTCTTTCCTTCGGTGAGCAGTAAAAAAAAAAAAAAAAAAAAAATCCTACTGTACCCCCATAGAAGTCTTCCTCTTAAACTCAAACTCTTAAATCTGGAAGACATGGCTATACCTAGTTCCAAGAATATCTGGGAAATTGGGTATCTAGCTATTTAACCTCTACAGTTAGGTGTGGATAAAAGATAAAGAGATAGGAATGGGTAGCCAATAAACAATGCCTACTACAATGACACAATGCAAGAATTTAGAAGAAAAAAATAAATGAACCCAATTTGTACTGAGAACATTTAAAAGAGAAAATACTGAAGTAAGCAAAAAACCTAATAAGACCACTTAATAAATCCATTAAATGTTCTTTAAAAGCTCAGCATAATTGTGAAATCTCTAACAATTCTGATCAAGAAAAAAGAGAGGAGATATAAATACAGATGCAAAAATTTATTTAAGTATGAAAGAAACCTAAGTATGAATTAACTAAGAAATCTAGAAATCTAAATTGTCAGGTTAATTTTTCTAGAAAATATATATCACAAAAATTGACTCAACAAGAGATAGAAAAGTATCGTAGAAGAAGTTTAGCAATAGAATAAGCCAATTTAATCTATAAGCATATGTTTAAATCCTAAATAAATCAAACTTTGCACTGTTTTAAAAGAAAATGTGTTTCTAACAGATATAAGATTCATGTTATTGATTGATTAAACTAATTTCTAGAATGCAAGGATAGTTTAACATTAGAAAACCTATCAAAATTTATTATCAGATTAAAGTAGAAAACCCATAAAATCATCCCAAAAGATGCCAAAGGAAATTTTAACATTTATTTCTAGTTAACAGCAATGTCAAAATACCCTTTCATAAGCTGCAAAAAAAAAAAAAACTTTAATTCATAAAGGTATACATCAGAAGTCTACAATAAATATTACAATTAAAAGCATTCGTCAGAGATGGCTAGCTGTACCCTACTACCAGTTCCCCTCTTTTCCTAAGTAATATATATCTTGATTTTTACCCAGGCTCATGATTGCCTGGAATAAAAACTACATTTCCCTATTTCTCTGGCCATGAGGGTTAGCTGAGATTGGCTAAATCTGAGTAACAGGCTATTAGCAGAAGTATCGTGAGCAACTTCAGAGAACTGTCCTTATCAACAAGGATGAATTTCAAAAGCACATAATGTCAAGTTACAAAAGGCTACACATGTTATATCAACTATGTAAATGCTAAGAACACACATAATGAATATAACTTAGAAATGCACAGAAAATAACAGAACAATATTTAAAATGTGCATAAGAGTAAAACCCAAAATATCAGTGTGAATGGAAAGGGAGGGGTTGGTGTTTTCAGCTGTATTTGTAATAGTTTATTTTTTTTAAACTAATTTTTAAAAAAGCAAAATAGTTCTGAATCAAATATAGCAAAGAGTTAACAGCTACTAAACCTAGGTTATATAAATGACTCATCTATTAAGGTCATATTAATTTATGTGCTTTCCTATGTGCATAAAATAGTGCATAATTTAAAAAATTTTAGTTGTATAAAACAAAAACTTGAAACAAAAGGAAGTCAAAATTCACAAAAGGGGTGAATGTATAAAAAGAGAAGAGAAATCCCAGCCACATTGCTTTGTT
This sequence comes from Taxidea taxus jeffersonii, assembly GCA_003697995.1. NCBI lineage: Eukaryota > Metazoa > Chordata > Mammalia > Carnivora > Mustelidae > Taxidea > Taxidea taxus. The sequence goes on from RCUC01131370.1 coordinate 43,631, forward strand.
CTCAGATACCAGGATGATTGAACATATTTGAGCCTTAGGGCTTGGCCTAATTGCCTCCTCCCTGAGTAAATAAATGTCCCAAAGCAAAGGCTAAAGGTAATCTCTTTGATTTGTCATATCCCAGAGATTTTTCTGATGAGGGAATCACTTCAGATCCTCTATTCCCAGCAACAGATTATTAAATGACTGCAATCAGAGTAAAACTACCCTTGTATCTTTTTTTACTACAATGTTTTGTGGGGTTTCCCCTCAGAATTTATCCAATGAAGTTCAATCAAGATAGTAAAGAATAACATTTAATACACCCTATTTATAAATAGCAACACTGAGCACAAAATGCTGAGGAAGAAACCTAACAAAAATATGCAAGATCTACATGGACTAAAACTGTAAAAATTTACCAAAAATTATGTAAGGAAATCTAAGTAAATGGAAAGATTTTATTTTCTAAATGAAAATACTTAATATTTTACAGACATTCTCTCTAAATTAATCTATAAAATAATAGCTCAATAAAATGCACGTAGATAAGCTGATTCTCAGATTCATCTGTAATAGAATCTCCAGAAATATTTTTCTTTAAAGGTTTTATTTATTTATTTGACAGAGAGAGATCACAAGTAGGCAGAGCAACAGGCAGAGAGAGGGAGAAGCAGGCTCCCCGCTGAGCAGAGAGCCCGATGCGGGGCTCAATCCCAGGACCCTGGGATCATGACCTGAGCTGAAGGCAGAGGCTTAACCCACTGAGCCACCCAGGCGCCCCTTAGGGAATATTTTAAAAAGACAGTGAAGACAGGTGATCCATATCAGGTAGCCAAATACATTATGAAGCTTAAATAATTGAAACTGTGGTATTGACAGGAAAATATAGAGCATAATAGAGGGTACAGAAACATTGGCATATATGAAATTCTAACATATTAATGCTATATATCCAATTAGAAAAGGTAAAAATAACATATATGCATATATTACATAATATGACTATACCTTAACTATGACATTCACAGATATAAATCTCAAATGGATTAAATAATGAAACATAATAAACAACAAATGTATTAAACTATCAGAAGGGAATATAAGAAAATATTTCTCCATTTTAAAGCTAAAAATAATACCCAGAAGTCATAAGTAAAATGTACAGGTTGGATTTCATAAAAATTGAGACAAACCTAGAGAAAGCATTTATAACACGTTGAAAAATCCAATTGAAAAAGGATTAATAATCAGAATATATGAAAAGAATCTAAAAATCAGTAAGAAAAATTCAATCAAAAATGAGAAAAAGATATAAAAAGATAAATGTAGAATAATCACTAAAATAGCCAATGTTCATGTGAAAATGTTCATCTCATTAGTAATCAATCAGAATAAAATTTGAAAAAAGGGAGTGAATTTGTGAGCCGAATTGCCACACTTCAAAGATGAATAATTCTTGGTAATAGCCTGAGGAGATGTACACTCTCATATACCCATTATCTCTCTCCTACTTTCCCCTTGCTCACTTCAGTCTTGCCACACTGGCCTCTTTGTTTATCCTAATACACACTATCTGTCCACCTCAGATATTTTCACTTTCCTCTACCTCAAATCTTTTTCTACCTCAAATAACCTCTGGGTGGCTCCCTCCAGGTCTTCCTTCAGGCTTTTCTCACAGATTACATTTTTAGCAAGGTACCTGTATCACCTAATTTAACTATGTAACCTGCCCCTATCGATGCTGCTACCTCTTGATCTGCTTTATTTTCCTCCACATGTTAGATAGATGATAAGGAAGGAGGGAGATAGGTAAGCAGGTAGGTAAGTAAGTAGACACTGTGTAAGTCTTTTTTGAATGAAGAAAAAATATGCCGCTGGAGAAAATGTAAATGAGTAGATTTTTAGGACATTTTTGCATTTGATTAAATACTAACATAAAATGCGGTTATTCTCTGACCCAGCAATTCCACTTCTGGGTATCTTTTCTTAATAAATACATCTGTGCATTAAGAGGCATGTTCAAGGATGAGCAAGTATGCTCAGTCCAACATTGTTTTGTTTTGTTTTGTTTTAAGATTTTTTTTATTTATTTACTTGTTAGAGAGAGAGAGCACAGGCAGACAGAGTGGTAGGCAGAGGCAGAGGGAGAAGCAGGCTCCCTGCCAAGCAAGGAGCCCGATGTGGGACTCGATCCCAGGACGCTGGGATCATGACCTGAGCCGAAGGCAGCCGCTTAACCAACTGAGCCACCCAGGCGTCCCCCAACATTGTTTTTAATAATAAAAATGAAACAACATAAATATCCGCCAATTGGGGAGAGGTTAAATAAGATATGGTATATATGTAACACAATATGATGTTAAGAGGAAAAGGCAAATCGCTGAAAAATATCTGAAATATAATCTTATTTATGGAAAAATAACCCACTGTTGTGGAGATATAGCTATAGATAAACACATGCATACATATAAATGTGTACAAATGCAAATTTAATATAGGAAGGATACACATCAAATTGTTAATAATTTATTAACTTCTGTCTGTGGAGAGGAGGACTTTGGGTATGTAAAAGCACATACAGGAGTATATTCCATTTATTTCCATACTATTTAAATCTTTTACAATAAGAATATATTCGTGTATTACATTTTTAATTAAAAAATAGAATATCTTCAAGGTTATCCTCTTCCAATGTCAGTCTCGCTCATTTGTATCTTGAAATGCTCTCTTGGGTGGCAGTGAATAAGATGAAGTAATGGCCAGTGTACTGGGAATTGCATTTAGAAGAGCATTGTGCTGAGGAACATTAGTCAGCCACGTGTGCCCCAGTTAAAAAAAAAGAAAGAAAAAAAGAAAAAGGCTGAGAACCATGTTCATGCCCCATTGTTATATTTCCTCCAGCAGCATCTAGAAACAAAAGAAACCTCATGTTGCCTTTACCATGGTCACACTGTGTCAAAAGTGCAGGAGGGGGATTTTATTGCAGTTTAGACACATTTCGTACCTACAGAATAGCTCTTTGTGCTATATTCTGAGTAATTTTAAATAAATAAATGTTTCCCTGCTAACATCAAATACGGTGAAATAAATTGCAGGGCTCAGGGTGTGTAAATGAGTATACTGGCAGTTCCCTTCTTTTAACTCTCTTGTGTGGATCAGAAAACAAGGTTATATAACATTCTGACCTCACTTTGCCGTATTTAAAAATTTTCCTTATGTGCATTCATCCTCAGTTATTGTATTGGTTCTTTACAATGTATACACAAGCACATTTATGCTAATGTGAGAATACAAACACACGCATGTGCACATACACACTCTCCCACTCAGCCAGAACTGCTGTCTCAGTCCCAGGCTTTTTTCTGGATAAGCATTGCTTGACCTTGTGTCTTTTCACCATCGACATCCTTTTAATGACTACCCAGGGTTACAATTCACTGACCCATAGGCCAGTGACAACCTTCTGTGGCAGCTCTGTTTAAATCAGATCTTTTTCTTTTCCTTCTTTTCTCCTTGATTTGACAGTATGGAATGGAGTTGATAGGAGAAGGAGGAAAGTGATTTCCATTCATATATATTAATAATGATAGAAATAACAAAATAATGATAATGATGACTAATATTATTGAGCACTTGCTATTTGCCAAGCACTATTTTAGGCTCTTTATGGCTGTCATTTAATGTTCATGACAACTCTATGATCCAGATAGTATCATTACTATTACTATGTCCTTTTTTTACAAATGAGGAAAATAAAGTATACAGATATTAAATAGCTTGCTCCAGGTCCCACAGCCAGTAAATGGATCTATATCTTTATCTCCAAACATGCTAGGCTATTTTACCATAAATAAGATTATGTTGTAGATATTTTTTGGTGTCTTGCTTTTTTCCACTTAACATCATTAACACTGGAGCATCTTTCCCTAAGGCTGCATACAGAGTCTTGCTCTTTACAGCAGCTGCATGGCATTGTGTTGTATAAGTATATCATGTTTTATTTAACCTCGCCACATCCCTCTCCTATGAACTTCCCCATTGAACTAGACTTAACAAGCCTGGGGTGTATCTTTCCATGCCTTTCTCCTTATTCATACCAACATAACAGTATACACTTAAATAGGAGTAGTGTGTGTGTGTGTGTGTGTGTGTGTGTGTGTGTGTGTGTTTGTAGTGGCTACATTTACCAAAATTCCTTTCCTTGGAATTCCTTTCCTTATGTGGTTGTAGGCTAAGAGCGGCCAGAGAGAAAGGTACATATTCGGAAGGCAAGAATGAAGCAGCTGGAATAATTAAATTGAGGAGGATCAGGTGTTATGGCAGCTAATACACGCTTGTAATGGTCTGCCGGTTCACCTTGTTGTCATCAGGTGGTAGCTGTGCCACTGACTCTCCAGCTCCCACAGGATCTCCTCCTTCGTGTTCTCCTCCTCCTGGGTCAGCTGCATTTTCCACTCCATGACCAAGGGCATCAGCTTCTGCAAGTCACCCACATCATTGAAGTTGGAGGTTTGGAGGAAATAAAAGAACCACTTGGATTCCAACCTGTCCTCCTAGGCTCCAATTTACCCTTGCAATTGCATGCCACTTCATGTTCTTTCCTTTCTAGCTGCCTGTCCTGAAGACTTCAGGGCCAACATTGGACACAGAAGCAACAGCTTATATAAAGTGTTTAACCACCTCCCACCTTGACCTTACAGCAAATTAGCCTTAAATACCTATAATCAATTCCTTCTATAGGTCTCCTAGAAGTTCTGCTTCTCTGATTAAACCCTGATTAATACAGTGTGTCTGTTTGTTTTTATCTAAACAGAATCAAATTATACATGTTAATTTTTAATTTGCTTTCTTCACTGATACATTATACAGATTCTTATAGGTCAGTACCTTTGTCTTTCACTCCTATCCATTTCTCCACATATATTTGCACAGAATCACATTAAATTATAATTATTTAAGCATGGCATAAATCATACATTCTAAGTTTGCTTAGTGATTTATTTTTCTTTTTGTCTCTTTCTTCCCTGCCTTTTGTTTCACAGCCACCCTATAGATAATGTGCATTAGTGAGCTTACGTATCCTTCTGACTCTCTTTTCATGCTCATAGATCAATATATGAACAAGTGCAAACACTATTGCTTAAGTAAAGTATACTTTACCCCACCAAATTGAGCTATACATTTTTCTTATGTTAAACAGTTCTCATATATATTATGATTTATTTCTGGATTTTCTGTTCTGTCAACTGACCTATTTGTTCTTATGCTGATACCATATTGATTATATTACAAAAGCTGTATAATATATTCTTATATATAGTAAAAGTCCTTCGCCACATATACTTCTTTTTCATACCTCTAGGGTATTCTAGGATATTTGTTCTTATCTATGAATTTTAAAAATAAAAATAATTTTTCTTAAATTCTGTTAAGATCTGTTAATTTAGATTAATTTGGGAGAATTACCATTTTATCATCTTTGGTTTTCCACCCAAAAACATGAAAGGCCTTCCTAATTGTTTAGATTTTGTTCCATGCCCTTCAGTAAGATTATATTTGCCTCTGTAACTTTATTCCTACTTACTTTAAAGTTTTTGTCACCACTGTGAGAAAACACTACTGTTTTTCCATTTTTATTTCTAGGTCCATATTGCCAAAATATGTTTATTTTTAGCATTTATCTTTATCCACACCCTTAACATATTATTAATTCTCTCAGTCAGAATTTAGTCAGAGAAGCAAAACAACTGGTATGAAATGAGGTTTAATTATAGGAACAAGGCCTTACATTACAGTAAGAGCTCTTAGAAAGTAAAGACCCAAAAGGGGAACTTGGAAGACTAGAGAAAAGTCACTAACCTTCTTAACTCTGTTGTTGAAAATCTGGAAAGCTACACATTCAGGTGCAAGAAAGGGAACATTACAGGAAATTGGCAGGGAAGTTTCTGGAAAGCTGGCACCTCTACACAATCCCACTTCTGAGGTCTTTAGTTAAACATCTGGTGGAGGAGGACCTGGGGCTACTTTTGGTCAGCAGATCTATCAGGCAGGAAGTAGAATTGGATGTGGAATAGGGAAAAATAATGACAAATGAATTCAGCAGGCAACCCTGCATCTGTCCTTCACCATCTCTGACTCAGAAGATCTTCAGAGATCTCATGTGACTTTCACTTTTGACCAACAGTTGCACAAAATCAAAGAGAAGGGAAGAGCTTTTAAAAAAAAACAGTTCCCTTTGGGGCGCCTGGGTGGCTCAGCTGGTTAAGCAACTGACTTCGGCTCAGGTCACGATCCTGGAGTCCTGGGATGGAGTCCCACATCGGGCTCCCAGCTCCATGGGGAGTCTGCTTCTCCCTCTGACCTCCCCTCTCATGCTGTCTCACTCTGTCTTTCTCTCAAATAAATAAATAAAATCTTTAAAAAAAAATTAAAAAAATAAAAAAACAGTTCCCTTTGTACTCTAGTTAACGTTTGAACAATCCAGCACACCTGTCTAGGTATCTTTTCCAATGCCTATTCATATTATTTACTTTTCCTGGCTGATTGCAGTCCCTAGAATCTCGAAGATACTGGTAAAATAATAATTACTATCATTGGATCTTCCAAAATAGTTCCTGATTTTAATGGAAATGATTTTAGAGTTTTGTTATTTAGAATGACATTTTCTATCGGTTTCCAGAAAATCACCTCTATTTTATTTAAGTAGATTCTTTCCACTTATTACTTATTAGGACAGACTTTTGAACTATTTTAAATGGCTTTTCAACATGTACTGATGCCACAATTTTGTTTTTCTTATTGAATTTGATGATGTCATCAATTATGTTGATAGGTTTCCTAATATGAAAATACTCTTCTATTCCTAGAATAAACCCTTCTTGTTCATACCACATTATTATTGTAAAATAACATTGCTGAATTCTATTTGTTACTACCTTATGACTTTTGCATATAGTCATAAATGAGACAACTCTTTTTATATTCATCTGTGTGAATCATAGAGTATTTTTCTGAAACACTTCACAATGAAGACTCAGTAATCTGAGTAGATCATTCAAGACATTATAGGTTACAAGCAAAATAGAGAAAGAAGAGGATATTCAATGTTTACTCTCATGGCAGCTTCATCATTGGTTGACCTCTGGGTCCTGAGATAAATTACTTACTGCACAACTGATCTGCAGTCTCTCATGTCTTTCTCTTCAGCATGTTTATTATTTCATTAGAAGTCATTAATGGAAAAGACCATCTGCTATGATGTTTTCTTATAACAGATTTAGTCATTCATTTGTGCTGAGAAGATAGAGGAAGGTGTTCAATACAAAAGGTCCTCTTTTCTCTGAACTCAGTAGGATATAAGCACTATTTTCTGGTCATCCCTTCAAGAAAATTAACATTTACACAATGATAAAAAACATAACTTAGACTCCATAAAGACCTCACTTGGAATCCAAAATTTTTTTACAATGTCAACCACAGTAATTTCAATAAATTTGTATCAAGTTCATGCCATGAGCCTACTATTCTCATTCAATAACAAATCCACTTTATATCCTCAAAATATATAGATTTCTTACTTGAATTACTAAAGGAAAGCAGGGATCTGTGTACATTTATAACTTGTACAGCCTGTTTGCTATGAGGGAAAAGGTAAATATTGCCTTAGTTTTTACTTGCCTTTGTAGGGGACAAGTAGATATAGGCTTATGGGGCTAAGGCCCGACTTGTGTTGGAAGGGTTCAGAAACAGAGCAAGGACATTTAGGGGTCAAAGAATCCATAAAGGCAAATTGGTTTGTGCCTGCCTCAAGCTGTGGTGTTAATATTAGTAGACAGGATACTGTAGAAATGTGAGGAAGAAAACGATAAAAGTGGTATTTAAATTGCTGTGAAGCTTGAATATGAGCTCTTTTCCATTATTCCAGAGTCATCACTAATATGAGGGAAGCAGAGAGACCTGAGCCCAATGAAAAGCTGTAGGAAGCTACAGAACATATGAAAATCTCAGCTGGTGAATAAAATCTATCACACCGGCAAAACAGTGTGAGTGAAAATCTTTTAAACATGCACCAGCTGCAGGGGCTGAATGTGGGCTGAATGTTGAGAAATACAAGATTAAGATGATGCTGGGGAGAACTGGGGGGTCACTCAAACTCACCTCTCTAAGAAAAGCCTATCTATGCTGTATTGGGCCCCAGATCATTAGGGTGGTAAGACAAGCTTAGCTGCTTGAGGCACATCTTTTCTATAATGTATATATTAAAAAAAAAAAATGGCAGAGGTGTTATGGCTCTACTCCCTGAATCGAGTCATCTCCAAAATAAAGATTAGATATTAAATAGTTCTATTGCTTTATTATTAGATTTATAATAAATCTAAGTGCTAAATTATTTTAAATATATTGTCCTTCATGCCAAACTGGCAATACCATAAAGATAATAACTGAGATAGAATATTTATTAAACAAATATTTATTGATCACCTACTATGTATAAAACTACAAAGATAAATCAGACATGGTCTTAGACTTCCAGGAGTAAAATTTCACATTCTAGTGAGAGAAATAGATATACATAAATAACTTTAAGGTCTTTGTAGCAAGAATAATAATAAAGTAGTAGAATTCTATAAGGGTGTTGGGGGACTGGGGGTGGTGAGGGAAAATGAATAAAGATGATATTTGGAAAAAGAATTTATATAACATTCCAGTGTGGTCAGGAGTTCTTGTTGTAACTGGATTACTAACAAATTGTATGACCTTCAACAGGTCTCTGGGCTTTCATTTTCTCATCTGGAAAATAAAAGGGTTATTCTCTAATGATCTCTCAAGTTTCCCCTGCAGAAGAAGCCTCTACCTCATACTTCTCATACCTCACTTTATACAATGAGTATTATTCTTAGAATTTTAGATTCATGCAAATTTTGTAAATTTAACTTTCAATTTTATCCTAATAATGATTTAAATTGTAATTTCACATTTAATCTTTTATTGATAATGGCTCCTAATATGTTAGTTTCGGTGTAACTAATTTCACATTTACTTAATCTTTTATTAACAATGGCCCCCAATATATTAGTTTCAGTGTTATATAATTAATATTCTATATAAACAAATTCAAATGTATTGGCAATTTAAAGAAAGTCTGCTGACCCTTTTTTATAATAAATAGAATTGTTTTGTAATTTTTATGATGAAATCTATATGATGTATCAGGTTTACCCATAAGAGTTAAAAAATTAAAATACACAAAGCAATGTGAAGGAATATTTTGAAACAAGAATCATGTAACCAAGAAAACAAAAATTAACTTGAGTGGGCAAAATAAGATCCCTTTTTTCAGATGTTGAAAGACAGATTTTTGTTACCCAAAACCCTCTGTGAAATAATTTTTCAAGAACATACTGCAGAAAAACGAATATAAGAATGAGGAAGACATGGAATACAAGAGCAAAAAGTATTCAGACTCAACCACGAGTGTAATTTACTTCTTTGTTCACAAGAAATGAACCAATCTTTTATCAGAGTGGGAGATTTTTTAAAATATTTTTTTAAGATTTTATTTATTTATTTATCAGAGAGAGAGAGAGAGAGCACAGGCAGGCAGAGTGGCAGCAGAGGCAGAGGGAGAAGCAGGCTCCCCGCCGAGCAAGGAGCCCGATGTGGGACTCAATCCCAGGATGCTGGGATCATGACCTGAGCTGAAGGCAACCGCTTAACCAACTGAGCCACCCAGGCATTCCAGAGTGGGAGATTTTTTAAAGACTTCTCTCAATTATCTATAGCTAACATAGACAAAAACAAGTAAAGATACAGAGGTTTGAATAAACATGATCCAACAGAATTCTCAAGATGACAGCTTTGTGGCAATTAGTCCAAACTGGAGCAAGAAGGCCAGAGGGTTTGAGAAGAAATAGAATAGATCAGTCAGTTAACATATTTGACCTATTGGGAGGAAAATTATAGCTCTATCCAAGTTTGAGAGCAGACTGTTATTGAAAACTAAGCAGAGAAAAAATCATAAGGTTACTTACTTGCGGGAAAACAAAAAGTTGTAGAAATATAATCATAGTATACTATGACTCAGCTGTGAATAAACATTCCATAGTCATATTAATGTGTCACTTAATGTTGTAGTAAGAAATTGTTCCATAGCCATATTGCGGGATGGATGAAAGAGATGTATATGTACAAAGAAGTCTGTGCACAGGCATGGCATGTAGGAGAAGTGTAAGAGAGCTAAATCCTCATTTTCCACTTTACAAATTCAGGATGTCATGCCCACAACAGAAAAATGTAATGTTGTGAATACCAGCATATATTATTTGGAAATATGAGAAAAATACTACAGAAAACAGCTAAAATTTGAAAATGGTTACTGAGTATTTACCTCAAGATACTGATGCAGTGAAAAGAAAGGTCATATATACCCCAATGTTCATAATAGCGATGTCTACAATAACCAAACTGTGGAAAGAGCCAAGATGCCCTTCAACAGGTGAATGGATAAAGAAGATGCAGTCCATATATACAATGGAATATTACTCAGCCATCAGAAAGATGAATACCCAACTTTTATATCAACATGAATGGGACTGGAGGAGATTATGCTGAGTGAATTAAGTCAAGCAGAGAAAGTCAATTATCATATGGTTTCATATAAGGAACATAAGGAATAACATGGAGGACATTAGGAGAAGGAAGGGAAAAGTGAAGAGGGGGAAATCAGAGGAGGAGACAAACCATGAGAGACCAGTGGACTCTGAGAAACAAACTGAGAGTTTGAGAGGGTTGGGGGTGGGGAGATGGGTAATCCTGGCAGTGGGTATCAAGGAGGGCATGTATTGCTTGGAGCACTCAGTGTTATACATAAACAATGAATCTTGGAACACAACATCAAAAACTAATGATGTATTTGGGACTCCTGGTTGGCTCTGTGGGTTAAGCCTCTGCCTTCAGCTTAGGTCATTATCTCAGGGTCCTGGGATGGAGCCCTGCATCAGGCTCTCTGCTCAGCAGGGAGCCTGCTTCCTCACCCCCATCTCTGCCTGCCTCTCTGCCTACTTGTGATCTTTCTCTCTGTGTCAAATAAATAAATAAAATCTTAAAAAAAAAAACTAATGATGTATTATTATATGGGGACTAACATAACATAATAAAAAAATTGAAAGTGGTTAAGTCTAAATAGTGCAACTTGGGGTTAAGGAGAGATGGAATAGGAGAGGGGATGCTGTTTTCTATTATAATTCATTGAATACTTTTGAATTTTTAAAAAATCTACTTTAAAATGTTGATAAGAACAAAATTCAAATGAATATTCAAAATTACATTTGAATTAGAAAAGCAATTGACTAGTGATACCTAATCATCATGGAAATGTATAATCAAATAACTCAAGGTCAAGATATACAAACGACTCAGCATACAAAAATGTAGTGAGGGGATATAGAGCCATAGAGCAACAGCTTTTGTTTTACTTGACATGCCCAGGATTTTCTTGTTATGACAAATATTTTGTCTATGGCCATACCATCCTGAACACACCCAATCTTATCTGTTATGATAAATATTTTTAAACATCTTTTTGTGAATTAAATATTGTTTAATTTGTCAGTGAAATGCTATTGCCAATTGATATATTTTGGTTGTCATTTTAACTTTTCTAAGTGTTAGATTCTTATAATATGAAAATAATGATTTTACCATTTTCATAAGGTTGTTGTGAAGATTAAATAAGATGATACGTGTGCAGGCTATTACTCCGCTTGACACTGAGAGAGGGTTTAATGAATATTAGCTATTTTTATTTTAATGATAACATAGCATTAAAATTATTAAATGTTGTTTTCAATATAAAATGTATTTTTATATTTTCAACAAACAAAAATAATTTTTGAATTTACACTAGGTTACTTCAGAAAATGTCTGCAATTGTTTGTTGACTTCATTTGCAATTATTAATATTAACTAGTATAATTCAGTAACTATGAGTGATGTTGACACCAAAATAGTAATTTGAGGTGTTTTTGATGTTAGGTATTGATCTAATTATATGACTAACATTGATAATAGCCTATCATTATGAGTGCTGAATGGGTATTTTAGCCTATACTTAATTATGGACAAATAATTTCTGCTTCCCTTTTATATATGATGCTTCTTCTTTATGCTTTCTAGGTTCTAGAAAGGAGGCAAGGATTTTAAAGCCATGGGTGACTATCATAGATATTCACAATGGCAAACCTAAAGGATTTAGAAGCTCTGCATCACCCAAAGGGAAAGCACCAGTGAGAGTCAGGATGCAATTCCAGACAAGTGCCACTCTTTATTCAAAACATGTCAAGGTCAGGTGTGGATGATGTGTTCAGATCTGTGCCAGCAACTGTGAAGACTGGAAGGAAAAAACACAACAGTTTTGTGAGTACTAAGTTTGTCACAGAAGCCATATTAAATCCTGATAATAACCCTGTGAGCCATGGTTTGGTAGGTCCATTAAATGGTAGAACTATGGGGGCACCTGGGTGGCTCAGTCAGTTAAGTGGCTGCCTTCATTTCAGGTCATGATCCTACGGTCTTGGGATTGAGTCCCGAATCTGGCTCCCTGCTCAGTGGGAAGTCTGCTTCTCCCTCTGCCACTCCCCCTGCTTCTGCACTCTCTCTCTCTCTCTCTATCTCTCTCTCACTCTGTCAAATAAGTAAATAAAATCTTTAAAAAAAAATTTTTAATGGTAGAACTATGGGTCAAATTCCAGTTAAAGTTGATATTATACTGCTTTTCATAACACCATATGTACTGCCTGTCATAATAGACATATCAGTAAGTGCCTTCCTGGAGGGTATTGTTGCTATGACCTATTCTCTTAGGTCTGTCTGATTTTCATCTATGTGCATGTTATTTCCCACCAAAAGAAACAGTTTACAAAGAACTGACCCTAGATGGTTTTGCTCAGTTGCTCTGTATCAGGGTCAGGAAATTTTTTCTGTGAAGGAATAAACAATATTTTAAGCTTGAGGACCATACAGTCTCTGTTGCCACTACTCACTTCTGACAGGTTATATCAAAACAGAGCATTATATAGGCAATGTGGAAATGAATGGGTAGGCATGACTGTGTCACAGTAAAACTTTATTTACAAAAACTGACAGCCAGAAATGGCCCACAGGATGTAGTTTGGCCAATCCATGGTCTATGCCAAAGATAGTCATTTATGACATAACTCAGTCTAGGTAGTTTCAGAGTGTTCTCTCTCCTAATTCTCAGAATCTCCTTAATTTTATATTCAGTATAGATTCCCCAGTGTCCTTCACTATGGAAACCCCCATGTTTTATTACACTTCAGCTTTAGAGAGAAGACAGGGACCCAAGCCTGTGCTCATCACGGTGATATTTATGTCATTAGAAGAATATTTATAAAGAGGGGTGCCTGGGTGGCTCACTGGGTTAAGACTCTGCCTTCGGCTCAGGTCATGATCCCAGGGTCCTGGGATCGAGCCCAGCCTTGGGCTCTCTACTCAGCAGGGAGCCTGCTTCCCCCGCCCCCTCCCCACTGCCTGCCTCTCTGCCAACTTGTGATCTCTCTCTCTCTGTGTCAAATAAATAAATAGAATATTTTTAAAAAGAGAATACTTATAAAGAGACTTAAGAGTAGTCAACATTCATGCCCCATTGCCTGTATCAGAGCTGGCCCCATGGTAGGAAATCTTATACAGAGGGGGGCTCTCATTTCAGAGGATAAGAACCTGGTCTCCCATGGAGGTCTTGGTTGGAACTATTGATTACATCATAGAACATGGTGAGATTGACAGCACTTGAACCACCAGTAACTAAATTCTGTGCAAGAAATCTTGCACCAGTTAACTACACTGATATACTCTACCACACCAACATGTTTCTTGGTTTTAAACCCCCCACAACTCCACCCAAATATTCATATTACCCTAATTTTTTCACTCTTCCTTCTTTTCTAGCATTTTTTTGTTTTATACTTACATGTATCTGCTTTAGAGATACCCTGCTGTGTTTCTGGACTTGGCTTGATCAGAGGGGAGCAGACAGGTTGCAGTAGGAATCTTAATAGCCTGTCAAAACAGAACACTTAAATATTGTTCATGTTCTTTTCTTTCCTTCCCATGGAACACAGATAGCCAGAAAGACAAATAGGAGAGGCCCCTTGGTATTTTCCCCTTGTTTGTGTGATCCTAAGGGTTTTGATGAACTGGCCTTTGCAAGTTACGCTGAAACTGTTCAAGCCAGCTTCAGCTGGATGTGACTTGTTTAATGATTTGGCAAGGATCCAAGGCATCAGAAATCAAAACAAAACAAAAAAGAGGAAAAAAAAAACCCTCAGATTAGATCAGCATACATCATAACAGTATAATCATTCAGCATCTTATCTGGTTACTTATTACAGGTTGTGCAGTGATAGAAATGGAAATAATTTACTCTGGCCACTCTGTGTTACTGTTAAATCATTTATGTGCTGTGAAAAGAATTGCAAACTGTTGAGATTCAAATACCCCTAACTGCATTCTCCCAAGGAGTTCTCTACCACCATCCTTCATTATATATCATATTTTAAACATTTTCTTAGAGTGTGAGCTTTATTACCCATGTTCAAATTCAGCAAGCCTTACCTGTCTAGATAGATCACCGTCAAGAAATATAGTAATGTAAAATAAAGCTACTTTTGACATTTTTATGGTACATGATATATGATAAAACATGATGTATTAATCTCTTTGTAATAATTTTTTAATTTTTGAAATAGCTAAATCTTTGAGGACTATTTAATACATAATTCCATAGATTTTAGTGATATCAGGTATCTTTCAAGTATCTTTTTAATTGAGCTCTGGTGCTTTTTGTCACCATCAACTGTGAATCAAACAGGAATCTGTCAAATCTTATTGGGAGACAAATCATAGGCCAAAGAAAAACTGGTTCACAAGTCATGCCTGGAGACAAGTAAGATTCAATCCCTGCCTTCATGGAGTATATGGTTAAATAGGATAGAGAAAATATATGAAAAGCTGCAACACAAAAGTGTTATAAATTTAGTAAAAGGCAAAATGTCTTAAAACTTAGAGAGAATGGGTCATACTAAGGATTATTAGAACAGCTACATTTACTATGTGCTAAGCACTGGTTTTCATATTTATGTGTATTTTTAAAAAACCAAAACTTTGGGAAATAATCTATTGTACAGATAAGAAAAAGTGGCCCAGAAAAGTTAAGCAACTTAGATAAAGTTTACAGCTTTTTAGGTGGTAGGTCTGTGTTCAATTAGCAAAATAATGAAATTATAAAAGTTCACCTCAGTACTGAAAAGATTGGGTGAGACATTTGAACAATGTCTGCAATTGTTTGTTGACTTCATTTGAAATCATTAATATTGACTAGTATAATTCAATCAATATGGGTCATATTGACACCAAATGTTAATCCTAGGTGGTTTTGATATCAGGTATTTATCTCATCATGTGGCCAACACTGATAATAACCTAACATTGTAACAATGAGGTTTAAACAGAGAGATTTAAACATAGAATCTAGTTAATGGGATAGGAGAACAATCCATGTGAAATTTAGAGAGATTGGACCAGCACAATGACAATGGGGATAGCAAGGAGTTGAGGATAGAAGAGGGCAGAATTTCTATACGATTTTTGCAAGAAAAAAAATCAAAATTAGATTTGATAACTAATTTAGTAAAATGGAATATAGGAAAAATGAGTCAAAGATGACTGTAGTGTTTTGGGCTTGAATGAGCATAAATAGTGAGGGAGGATTTTAGGGGATCAGCCAGCCTCACTTGGCACCCATAACACATTGTGCACATTTCTCTGTTCCCCGACCTCATCACATTGTATTTGTAACTTTCTGTTTATAGGTCTTTCTTCGCTTTAAATTCTAGGTCCTTAAGCATCATGATTTATTTAGGCCCAACACCCAGGACTGTGGTCTGGACAAAGTTAAGTCTTCCATTAACATTACTCTGGAATAAATTACATGTTGTAAAGAATAAATTACATGTTGTAAAGAAGTTCTCATTGAATATGATATATATAAATATGAGTGATTAATAGGCAGCTGGAAATACACAATGGACATTTTAGAATGGTATCATAACTGTAGAAGTAGACTTCGATTACCAGAAAGAAACAATATTTGATGTCCTGAGACCAGTTTAATACTTTGAAAGAGATAGCAAATCGAATAGAACTGAGGGTTAAAAAAACAATAGAGGACATAGAGGAAGAAAGGAATAGAAACGGGATTCAAAAAATGAGATCTTTATTTAAAGGAGTGGCTAATCAATAATTTCAAATGCTAAAAACTGAGCAAGTTTCTAATGGTCTGTAAGAATCCAGAGGAATATTGTTTTATTATTACCCATTTTATAATTGCTATTATAGAATATTATATTTGAAGAGATAGTACAGATGCTATACTAATTAGAAGATTTATTAGAAATTGGCTTTTTGTTTCCTTTAATAAATTTTGTGTACTCCTCAGAGGAAAGAAAAACATTTCCATAGCTAATCAGTTCAGATGAAAAATAATTAATACATCATAAACTATCACATTTCAAACCACCTTCATTTAATGACTTGACATGAACTATCCATTAACTTAAACAGTCTTGAAGTTTACCCTTGTAACTTCCATACTACGTTACAATGGAAAAAAACAAAAAACAACAAAAAAAAAACACAAAAAATGTCAAAAAAACAATGTCAGATAGTCTCCATTAAAGTTATCTGTTTCTCAGGGTTTCAGAATGGATAAAAAAAACCAAAACCCATCAATATGCTGCCTACAAGAAACTCATTTTAGACCCGAAGATACCTCCAGATTGAAAGTGAGGGGGTGGAAAACAATTTACCATGCTAATGGACATCAGAAGAAAGCTGGGGTGACAATCCTTATATCAGATCAATTAGATTTTAAGCCAAAGTCTATAAGAGATGAGGAAGGACACTATATCATACTCAAAGGGTCTGTCCAACAAGAAGATCTAACAATTTTAAATATCTATGCCCCTAACATGGGAGCAGCCAACTATATAAACCAATTAATAACAAAATCAAAGAAACACATTGACAATAATACAATAACAGTATGGGACTTTAACACTCCCCTCACTGAAATGGACAGATCATCGAAGCAAAAGATCAACAAGGAAATAAAGGTCTTAAATGACACACTGGAGCAGATGGACATCACAGATATATTCAGAACATTCCATCCCAAAGCAACAGAATACACATTCTTCTCTAGTGCCCGTGGAACATTCTCCAGAACAGATCACATCCTGGGTCATAAATCAGGTGTCAGCCAGTATCAAAAGATTGGGATCATTCCTTGCATATTTTCAGACCACAATACTCTGAGCTAGAACTCAATCAAAAGAGGAAATTTGGAAAGAGCGCAAATACGTGGAGACTCAACAGCATCCTTCTAAAGAATGAATGGGTCAACCAGGAAATTAAAGAAAAATTGAAAAAAAATCATGGCAACAAATGATAATGAAAGCACAATGGTCCAAAATCTGTGGGACACAGCAAAGGCAGTCCTGAGAGGAAAATATATAGCGATACAAGCCTTTCTCAAGAAACAAGAAAGGTCTCAAATACACACCCTAACCCTACACCTGAAGGAGCTCAAGAAAGAACAACAAAGAAAGCCTAGACCCAGCAGAAGAGAAATAATAAAGATCAAAGCAGAAATCAATGAAATAGAAACCAAAAAAACAATAGAACAAATCAATGAAACTAGGAGCTGGTTCTTTGAAAGAATGAATAAGATTGATAAACCCCTGGCCAGACTTATCAAAAAGAAAAGAGAAAGGACCCAAATAAATAAAATCATGAATGAAAGAGGAGAGATCACAGCCAACACCAAAGAAATACAAACAATCATAAGAACATATTATGAGCAACTCTATGCCAACAAATTTGACAATCTGGAAGAAATGGATGCTTTCCTAGAGACATATAAACTGCCAAAACTAAACCAGGAAGAAATAGAAAACTTGAAAAGGCCCATAACCAGTAAGGAGATTGAAACAGTCATCAAAAATCTCCAAACAAACAAAAGCCCAGGGCCAGATGGCTTTCCAGGGGAATTCTACCAAACATTTCAAGAAGAATTAATTCCTATTCTCCTGAAACTGTTCCAAAAAATAGAAATGGAAGGAAAACTTCCAAACTCATTTTATGAGGCCAGCATCACCTTGATCCCAAAACCAGACAAGGATCCGATCAAAAAAGAGAATTACAGACCAATATCCTTGATGAACACAGATGTGAAAATTCTCACCAAAATACTAGCCAATAGGATCCAACAGTACATTAAAAGGATTATTCACCACGACCAAGTGGGATTTATTCCAGGGCAGCAAGGTTGGTTCAACATCTGCAAATCAATCAATGTGATACAATACATTAACAAAAGAAAGAACAAGAACCATATGATACTCTGAATAGATGCTGAAAAAGCACTTGACAAAGTACAGCATCCCTTCCTGATCAAAACTCTTCAAAGTGTAGAGATAGAGGGCACATGCCTCAATATTATCAAAGCCATCTATGAAAAACCCATCGCAAATATCATTCTCAATGGAGAAAAACTGAGAGCTTTTCCTCTAAGGTCAGGAACACAGCAGGGATGTCCATTATCACCACTGCTATTCAACATAGAACTAGAAGTCCAAGCCTCAGCAATCAGACAACAAAAAGAAATTAAAGGCATCCAAATCGGCAAAGAAGAAGTCAAACTATCACTCTTTGCAGATGATATGATACTATATGTGGAAAACCCAAAAGGCTCCACTCCAAAAGCTAGAGCTTGTATAGGAATTCAGTACAGTGTCAAGATATAAAATCAATGCACAGAAATCAGTTGCATTTCTTTACACCAACAACAAGACAGAAGAAAGAGAAATTAAGGAGTCAATCCCATTTACAATTACACCCAAAACCATAAGATACCTAGGAATAAACCTAACCAAAGAGGCAAAGAATCTATACTCAGAAAACTATAAAGTACTCATAAAAGAAATTGAGGAAGACACAAAGAAATGGAAAAATGTTCCACGCTCATGGATTGGAAGAATAAATAT
>RCUC01131371.1:0-23684 GCA_003697995.1 Taxidea taxus jeffersonii
TCCAAAATCTGTGGGACACAGATTTTGGACCGTTGTGTTTTCATTATCATTTGTTTCCATGGTTTCTTTCAATTCTTCTTTAATTTCCTGGTTGACCCATTCATTCTTTAGAAGGATGCTGTTGAGTCTCCATGTATTTGTGCTCTTTCCAAATTTCCTCTTGTGATTGAGTTCTAGCTTCAGAGCACTGTGGTCTGAAAATAGGCAGGGAATGATCCCAATCTTTTGATACCGGTTGAGACCTGATTTATGACCCAGGATGTGATCTATTCTGAAGAATGTTCCATGGGCACTAGAGAAGAATGTGTATTCTGTTGCTTTGGGATGGTATGTTCTGATTATATCTGTGATGTCCATCTCGTCCAGTGTGTCATTTAAGACCTTTATTTCCTTGTTGATCTTTTGCTTGGATGATCTGTCCATTTCAGTGAGGGGTGTGTTAAAGTCTCCTACTATTATTGTATTCTTGTCAATGTGTTTCTTTGATTTTGTTATTAATTGGTTTATACAATTGGCTGCTCCCATGTTAGGGTCATAGATATTTAAAATTGTTAGATCTTCTTGTTAGACAGACCCTTTGAGTATGATATAGTGTCTTCCTCACCTCTTATTATAGTCTTTGGTTTAAAATCTAATTGATCTGATATAAGGATTGCCACCCCAGCTTTCTTCTGATGTCCATTAGCATGGTAAATTGTTTTCCACCCCCTCACTTTCAATCTGGAGGTGTCTTCAGGTCTAAAATGAGTTTCTTGTAGGCAGCATATTGATGGGTTTTGTTTTTTAATCCATTCTGAAACCCTGTGTCTTTTGATTGGGGCATTTAGCCCATTTACGTTCAGGGTAACTATCGAGAGATATGAATTTAGTGCCATTGTATTGCCTGTAAGGTGATTGTTACTGTATATTGTCTCTGTTCCTTTCTGATAATACTTTTAGGGTCTCTCTTTGCTTAGAGGACCCCTTTCAATATTACCTGTAGAGCTGGTTTGGTGTTTACAAATTCTTTCAGTTTTTGTTTGTCCTGGAAGCTTTTTATCTCTCCTTCTATTTTCAATGATAACCTAGCTGGATAAAGTATTCTTGACTGCATGTTTTTCTCGTTTAGTGCTCTGAATATGTTATGCCAGTTCTTTCTGGCCTGCCGGGTCTCTGTGGATAAGTCTACTGCCAATCTAATATTTTTACCATTGTGTGTTACAGACTTGTTGTCCCGTGCTGCCTTCAGGATTTTCTCTTTGTCGCTAAGACTTGTAAATTTTACTATTAGATGGCGGGGTGTGGACCAATTCCTATTGATTTTGAGGGGTGTTCTCTGCACCTCCTGGATTTTGATGCTTGTTCCCCTTGCTATATTAGGGAAATTCTCTACAATAATCCTCTCCAGTATACCTTCTGCTCCTCTTTCTCTTTCTTCTTCTTCTGGAATCCCAATTATTCTAATGTTGTTTTGTCTTATGGTATCACTTATCTCTCGAATTCTCCCCTCGTGATCCAGTAGTTGTTTCTCTCTTTTGCTCAGCTTCTTTATTCTCTGTCATTTGGTCTTCTCTATCACTAATTCTTTTTTTTTTAAGATTTTATTTATTTATTTGTTAGAGAGAGAGAGAGAGTGAGCACAGGCAGACAGAGTGGCAGGCAGAGGCAGAGGGAGAAGCAGGCTCCCTGCCGAGCAAGGAGCCCGATGTGGGACTCGATTCCAGGACGCTGGGATCATGACCTGAGCCGAAGGCAGCCGCTTAACCTACTGAGCCACCCAGGCGTCCCTATCACTAATTCTTTCTTCTGCCTCATTTATCCTAGGAGTAAGAGCCTCCATTTTTTATTGCACCTCATTAATAGCTTTTTTTATTTCAACTTGATTAGATTTTAGTTCTTTTATTTCTCCAGAAAGGGCTTTTATTTCTCCGGACAGGGTTTCTCTAATATCTTCCATGCCTTTTTCAAGCCCGGCTAGAACCTTGAGAATCGTCGTCCTGAATTCCAGATCTGACATATTACCAATGTCTGTATTGATTAGGTCTCTAGCCTTCAGTCCTGCCTCCTGTTCTTTTTTTTGGGGTGAGTTTTTCCGCCTTGTCATTTTGTCCAGATAAGAATCCTCTGTTCTCCTTGTTAAGTGAACTTGGTCTTGGCTGGATTTCTTGTTGATCTTCTGGGGGAGGGGCCTGTTGTAGTGATTCTCAAGTGTCTCTGCCCCAGGCGGAATTGCACTGCCCTTACCAGGGGCCGGGCTAAGTAATCCTCTCAGGTTCGCTTTTGGGAGCTTTTGTTCCCTGAACGCTTTCCGTAGAGTTCCGGAGGACAGGAATGAAAATGGAGACCTCCCAATCTCCAGCTCAGAGGAGCCGAGAGCTAGGGGCCCCATTCTTCAGTCCACCTTCAGAGAAAAGCGCTTAATCACTCCCGTCTCCCAACCCTCCAGCCACGCTTGGAGAAAATCGTGCGTAATCAGTCCCGTCTCATTGGCTTCTGTCTGTGCTTCGAGGCCACCCAGCCTGTGACCAAGCACCTCTGTCTCTGGCAGAGTCCCACCTGGAGTCTCCGAACCCCTTAGATCCCTGAGCTCTCCCAGGTCGGAGTCTCCCCGGATCTTGTGGGGACCCCTTGCACAGAGCACCAGCCAGTGTCACAGACCACGGCTCTAGGTAACCCCGAGTTGAGAGCTCACTCCTCAGCTCTGTCTCCGCAGCCGGCTTCCCCGTTCTAATATCTGTCAGCTCTGCGACACTCAGACACCCCCGATCCTTCTATGACCCCGCGGGACCTGAGTCCACACTGTCCCTGCGAGGTATTCACCCCAGTTTAGCCTCTGGCGCAATGTCCCTCCATGGAGCAGACTTTTAAAAGTCCTGATTTTGTGCTCCTTTGTTCCGCCGCTTGCCGGGAGCTGGCCCCTCCCCCCGGGGTCTATCTTCCCGTCGCATTGGATTCACTTCTCCGCTGGTCCTACCTTTTAGAACGTGGTCGATTTTCTGTTTGTAGAATTGTTGGTTTTTCTTTTTTTCGATCTCCTGTTGGATTCATAGGTGTTCGGAATGGTTTGATAGGCTATCTAGCTCATCTCCTGCTGCCTGATGCCATCTCAGCCTGCTACTTCTCTGCCATCTTGACTCCCTCCAGCGGTTTACCTCATTCTTATCATGTGTATCAACCCAACCGGAATCTTTGCTCACTGACCTTCTACTCACTGATGCTGGGTGGCTCAGTGGTTTAAAGCCTCTGCCTTCGGCTCAGGTCCTGGTCCCAGGAACCTGGGATCGAGCCCCAAATTGGGCTCTCTGCTCAGCAGGGAACCTGCTTCCTCCTCTCTCTTTGCCTACTTGTGATCTCTTCTGTCAAATAAATAAATAAATAAATAAATTGGTAGTCAAGCAAGTCACAAGCCCTTGGAGATGATCGGCTTCCTGCCGTCTATTTCATATTGTTGTCTATTTCATATTGTTGCTCATTCAGTCAGTTATTCCTTTAACTAAAACCGTCTGAAGGCTATATACCAGGCACTGCAGTAGGCAATGATGCAGAAACAGAAATAAAACCAGCGCCGGGAACCCTTTCCACGTGCAGCCTTTGAAACACACCTGTGCTTCTGACCCACAGACTGTAGATCAGAGGTTCCAATGTCGCCCTCATTTGTTTGGATTACTTTGCTAGAGCCGCTCACACAAACTCCGGGAAATAATGTTTGGCAGGCAGTTCATTAAAGGATATGATATGGATACAGATGGAGAGCCAGGTGGAGGAGATGCATAGGTCAAGATACAGGAAAGGGGGACCCCAGCTTCCATTCTCACCGCAGGCGCTCCATTCTCCACAGATCACCACCTGTTCACCAATCCAGAAGCTCTCCAAACCTAGTCCTCTTGTCCAAAATGGGTCTCTTGTAGACAAGATATGGATGGGTCCTGTCGTTTTATGCAATCTGCAACTCTGTGTCATTTTATGGGTGCATTTAGGTCATTTACATTGAGAGTGTTTATTGAGAGATATGTTTTTATTGACATTGTGTTACCTTTGAAGTCTTTCTTTCTGTAGATTGACTCCATATATTTCTGTTCAATGATATTCTTGGGATTTTTCCTCTTTTATAGAACCCTTCTTAGTATTTCCTGCAGTGTTGTCTTGTTGGTCGCATACTCTTTTAAACCTTGCCGGTCTTGGAAACTCTTTATCTCTCCATCCATTTTGAATGTCAGTCTTGCTGGATAAAGTATTCTTGGCTACATGTTCTTCTCATTTAGTGCCCTGAATATGTCTTGCCAGCCCTTTCTAGCTGGCCGGGTTTCTGTGGACAGGTCTGACGTTATCCTGATGTGTTTTCCTCTGTACATAAGGAACTTCTTTGTCCTAGCTGCTTTCAAGAGGTCCATCTACAATTATGATTCATCATTTTTACTATTAGGTGTGTTGAGGTCTTTCTAGATTCTATAATCTTGAGGGGAGACCGTTCTGCCTCTAGTACATGAACGCTGGTTCCATTCGTCATATTGGGAAAATTTTCTTGGAGAATTTGTTCAACTATATCTTCTAGTTTTCTTTCTTTCTCCTCCCTTTCAGGGATTCCAATAATTCTGACATTGGAATGTTTCATGGCATCATTTATTTCCCTAATTCTGTTTTCATGGCTTCCAAACTGTTTGTTCCAGGCTTCCTCCTGATCCTTTCTCTCTATCTGTTTGTCCTCCAAATCACTAATTCTATCTTTTGCCTCAGTTACCCTAGCTGTTAGAGAATTTAGATTAGATTGGAACTCATTGAGAACATTGTGAACATCATCCCTGATGACTTTCACTTCTGCCCTAATCAGTTCCATTTTGTCATCCATGGCTTTCTCCAACCTAGCTATTGCCTGGATTTCCCCTTCTGACATATTATCTATGTCCATAGCCATTAGTTCTGTTGCAGAAGGCCTGGCCTCTGAATTTTTCTTCTGTTGGGCATTCCTTCTCCTAGTCATTTTGGTGAGAGATGGCTGAACAGATGTAGCTGAATGTATCAAACGTGGTGCAGGCAAGGTGCACCCTGGAACACTACTGAGCAATCAAGAGTCTCCTCCCAAATGAAAGAAAAAAGAAAGTTAAAAGAGAGAGAGAGAGAGAGACAGGAAAAAAAAAAAAAAGAAAGATAAAATGTAAGGGAAGGCCCAGCCCAAATGGGCCCCAGTGTAAAATTTATGAAGTATACAAACAAAAACAGACAAACAAAAGACTGATAAAAGTAGATGACAAGAGAAAAAAATATATATATAAACAAAACAAAACAACAAAAGAACCTCGTCAAAAAGAACCCCAGGTATACGATTTATATATTACTAGGATAAAAACAAATACACAGAAACACTGGTGGGAGAAAAAGATGGGAGAGTGGTTATAAATTCTCAGTGTGGGCAAGGAAGGTTATTTTGATTCTTCCTGGATGTATCTTGATATCTTTGTTAAAGGACTCAACTTTCCTAAGATAAAGGGGGATTAAAAACTGGTTTACCTATAGGGGTGGCATTGATTGGGGAAAGGGGATTACCTTGAAGTTTAACTCTATATGAATATTAAAAAATAAAAATAAAAAAAGAATAAAGTAAACTAAACTAAAATTTAAAAAAAATTAAAAAATAGAAAAGCAAAAGAAAAACACAGATATACGTATCAAAAAGTTCAGGTTAAAAGGTTATTATGGAATTTGATATACTGGACATCTCACTGTGATGGTAAATAGGTTAAAAAAATTATCTATAAAAAATGAACCAGAACAGTGGGAACGAATTAAAAATAAAAGTTCTACCTATGAAGTAGTGGTGGTTGTTCTCTTGTCTTTGTTGTTGTTGTTGTTGGTGGTGGTGGTGGTGGTGGTGGTTTTCTGGGGTAAGGAGCCTGCCATGTGGGTTTTCAGGCACTGTTTCCTGAGTTAAGTTCTCCTGCCCATCAAGGGGGTGGGCTCTGAGGAAACCTGTTTTTCAGGCTTTTGTTTTCTGGAGACTTTTTTGTTTGTTTGTTTGTTTTCCTTTGTTTTCTCTGGCCTTGGCAGCTCTTGATGGTTTTTGGAGGTTTAGAGGAAAGCAAACTGCCCCAGACCTCCCTCTCAGAGAGAAGCCTCAGTCTGTTCCCCTCTGGGTGCCCCAGAGCACATAAATTCCCCCTCAGCCACTGGCAGAGTCCATTCCCAGTCTCAGTCTCTGGGGACACAGGAACTCCTGCTTGTACCCAAAACCATTATAGCTGCAGCTGTCTGGGCAGCTCCAGACCACCAGAGAGGTTCCAAGCAGTGATAGCACAGCACTGAGATTTTCCCGCTGGCCTGGGCTGGGAGTGCTCAGACTCTCTGGTCTGGTCTGAGAGAGTGAGAGATCGCAAACTGGCACCTTCCAGCACCTCTCTCAGGGAGGGGTGAGGGGCGGGACTCAGACTCTGGTAGTGTGGTGCCCTGTGTGGAGAGTGCAAAAGGCTGTGGTTCTGCCTGCAGGCACCTGCACGCACCTCTCGGAGAGTGCAAAAGGCTGCATTTCTGCTGGCTGGCAAGGCTTCCTGCCCTGCACAGGAGCTGCCACCCAGATGTTCTCGGGCACGCTGGCTGCCCAGGGACCAAGACCTGGTTTCTTCACCTCACTCTCTCTGGCTCAGCACCAGGGGTGGCTGTCCTGGGTCCAGGGACTCAAGCCCCTGTCCCCAAATGCCCTGATTCCCAAAATCTCCCCCACCATTCTTTACTCTCTTTGAGTGCCCCCAACCAGACTCCAAGTCAATGCTGGTCTCCAATCCCAGGGCACTCTAGCATTGGGGTATCACTCCAATGGGTCGCTTCTGGTGGCTTCCTCCCCCCCTCCATTTATCTTCTGATATCAGTGGGATGTTCCCACTCCGCTTTACCTGCCCTCTGGTGTCTTCTGCCCCAGTAGAGATACAGAAGTGTATATTCTAATCTCAGGCTGATTTCATGGGTGATCAGAATTCTTTGGTAGGTAATCAGCTCACTTTAGGGTACAAGTTGAAATGCGCCCCCTCCTACTTCCCCACCATCTTGTCTCCTCTCTTTTTTATTATTTTTATTAACATATAATGCATTATTTGCCCCAGAGGTACAGCTCTGTGAATCTTCAGGCTTTCACATTATTTCTGTTTGAATTTTGTACAAGTGTATTTTCTAGTCACAAACAGTAGACAATGAACAAATTTATTTTATGAGAAAGATAACGTGCTGTAATTTGGTAATACAAAGAGGGGATATATCAAAACTAAAAATTAGATTATGAGATTATTTCCTCCAAAAATGGATTCTTCTTTTTTGGACAATTTAGTCATCAGAATTTATCTTTTAAGTGGCACTTTGTGTGGCTGCCTGTTTTTGTGGACCCAGATATAAACTCCTTGCCTGGGATCCTAGGAACAAAAGTAATAACACAACATGCAAAATCAAAATGCTAGAAGATACTCAGTCCAAACTCTAACCATAATTAAGGTAAACTGTCCCCAAAGCTATCATCTGTCAGTGAACATACCCCACCTACAAGAAAACCCACTTAAGCACAAGGTGTATAAAATTGCATTTGCATTGCTTTAATGGAAGATTCACCTGCACTCCTGCTTGTTTGGAGGGCAGCCTCTTCCAGCATGGCTCCGCTCTCTCCTAGGAGGCCCGAAGGCCCTTCAGCCTCCTCCGGCAGTGGCAGCGGTACTATATCCCCGCACTGAGTATCTGCATGAAGGGCAGGTGGAGGGCTGGCTCGGAGTTTCCCTGCCCATCCCGCGGTTCCACAGCTCAGTGACCTTTTGCATCCTCTGAGGTTTGGGCCCCCTCTTCCCGACAACCTGCTTCACATCACCAGTTTGCTTCCTAAGAGCAGAGCACATAGATGACGGAGCGCTCTGGGCAAAAGGAAATCAAAACTTAATTTCTGACATTTAGGGGTGATCCTATTTCCAACACCCGAGATAGGTTGTTTGCTGAGTTCCCACGGGAGTCAGAGAAGGGCTTATGGGCTTTAGCAACGAGAGCGTCTGGAATTACAGCACACCCCTCCGGCCCATATCTGGGTCCCATCAGCTTGAGGCTCTGGCCACGCACCCTGCTGTAAGTGACACCGCGAGGCCACGAAGGGGCTGGCAGGCAGCGGACCCAAAGCAGCTGCTCCTGAGGGATGTGAGGTCTGGTGATGGAAACAGGCTGGTGAGACCCAAATTCAGAGCACTTGGGACTGTCTTCAGCCCTTACACATGTACCTTGTTATTTTACAACCACACAGGGGCTTCTCAGCAAGGCCAAGCCAAGAAAGGCATGGTGTCTGAAATGCCAGGGTTATGGACTTTGGAGAGATGTTGGGGGGGGGGTAGGGGTGCACTCTGGGTATTGCCATTAGAGCTCTGGTCTCCAGGTAGGAGGGCTTGATTCCCTTTCAGACTCTGCCACTAACAGTGTGCTAGGCCCTGGTGGATCCACATTTCACCTGTAACCTAAGAGAACTGGGTCAAGAGCGGTACCTTTGGCTGCTGCTGGCTCCTGCTGTCCACAGGCTGCTCAGGCAGATGACAGAGATAAAACACGCTCCTCAGCTTGAGAACCTGGGCTGTACCAAACTTCTGTCCCTTTTTCACATGGCTCCTAGGGACTGGGTTCATCTGTAGGAACAAGCTGAAGCAAAAGGCCCAATCTAACAGAGCTGAGGTGGGCTCCTCTGGGAGCTCAGTTGAGAGCAGTCATAAGGCAGTGCATAAGGTACTGGTTTGTGGCCAGTGAGGTCGCCGAATTTTGGGGGTGACCTCTGGGGGACAGGCAGATTTCTCCCACCCTATGGCTTCTCCACAGTTCTAAATGGCACGGTTTCCTCCTGAGTGGCAAGCAGAGCCCTGGGGTGTGTCTCAGGGGTCCCCAATCAGGACGGCTTTGGGGCCAGGCTTCCATGCACCAAAGTCTGAAATCCCAAGCTAGGGTTAGGGTTAGGGCCTAGGGGCATAGCAGGCCCGACCTACCAGAGCTGAGGTGGGCTCACGTGGGGGCTCAGGTAAGGGCAGTCATAAGGCTGTGCATATGCCCCTGTTTTGTGGCCAGTGAGACCATGGAATTTGGGGGTGACCTCAGGGGGGCAGGCAAATTTCTCCCACTCTATGGGTTCTGCACAGTTCTAAAAGCACGGTTTCCTCCTGAGTGGCAAGAAGACCATTGGAGTGTGCCTCAGGGGTCCCCAAACAGGAGGGATTTGTGGCCAGGCTTCCATGGACCAAAGTCTTAAACCCCAGCTAGGGTTAGTTTAAGGGCCTAGGGGCAAGGCAGGCCCAATCTACCAGAGCTCAGGTGGGCTCCTTTGGGTGCTCATTTGAGGGCAGTCATAAGGCAGTGCATAAGGCTCTGGTTGTGGCCAGTGAGGCCGCCGAATTTGGGGGTGACCTCTAGGGATCATTCAGATTTCTCCCACGCTAAGTGTTCTGCACAGTTCTAAATGGCAAGGTTTCCCCCTGAGTGGCAAACAGAGCCCTGGAGTTTGCCTCAGGTGTCCCCAATCATGAGGGCTTTGGGGCCAGGCATCCGTGGACCAAAATCTGAAACCCTAAGCTTGAGTTAGAGTTAGGAATAAGGGCATGGCAGGCCTGATCTAACAGAGCTTAGGTGGGCTCCACTGGGGGCTCAGTTTTGGGCAGTATTAAGGCAGTGTGTAAGCCCCTGGTTTGTGGCCAGGGAGTTCTCCAAATTTGGGGGTGACCTCAGGGGGGGCAGGCAAATGTCTCCCACTCTAATGCTTCTGCACAGTTCTAAATGGCACGGATTCTACCTGAGTGGCAAGGAGAGCCCTGATGTATGCCTTTGGGGCCTCAATCAGGAGGGCTTTGGGGCCAGGCTTCCATGGCCCGAAGTCTGAAACCCCAGGCTAGAGTTAGGGTTAGGGTCTAAGGGCATGGCAGGTCAATCTGACTGTGCTGAAGCTGGCTCTCTGGGGGGTTCAGTTTAGGGTGGTTGTCATTCAGCACATCTGCCTCCTGTTTAGTGGCCAGGGGAGCTGAGCAATGAGTGGGAGCTGTCAGATATGCTTGCAGATTTCTCCTCTCCTTGGAGAGGTCTGCACAGCTCCTAGTGGCAGGGTTTCTAACTGCGTGGCAGGCAGACACTTGGAGTGAGATTCAGGGTGCTCAATCCGGAGGGCTTGTGGACAGGCTTCAGGGGACGGAAGCCTGACAAGCTAATCTAGCATTAGGGTTAGGGTTAGGACCTAGTGGCATACATGCCTCATCTACAAGAGCTGAGTTGGCTCCTCCGGGGTTTCAGTTGAGGAGAGTCATAAGGCAGTGCGTAAGCCCCTGGTTTATGGTCAGCGAGGCCGCCGATTCTGGGGGTGACCTCAGGTGGGCAGGCAGATTTCTCCCTCTCTGAGGGTTCTGCACAGTTCTAAATGGTATGTATTCCCCCTACGTGGCAAGCAGAGCCCTGGAGTGTGCCTCAGGTGTCCCCAATCATGAGGGCTTTGGAGCCAGGCTTCCATGGCCCAAAGTCTGAAACCCAAAGGTATGGTCAGGGGTAGAGCCCAGGTGCATGACAGGCCCGACCTTCCAGAGCTGAGGTGAGCTTCTCTGGGGGCTCATTTGAGGGCAGTCATAAGGCAGTGAGTAAGCCCCTGGTTTGTGGCCAGTGAGGCCGCCGAATTTGGGGTTGACCTCAGGGAGGCAGACAGATTTTTCCCACTCTCAGTATTCTGCACAGTTCTAAATGGCACGGTTTCTTCCTGAGTGGCAAGCAGAGCCCTTGGGTGTGCTTCAGGGGTCCCCAATCAGGAAGGCTTTGAGGCCAGGCTTCCAAGGACCAAAGTCTTAAACCCCAAGGTATGGGTTAGGGTTAGTGCCTAAGGGCAACAGAGGTCAATCTGCCTGTGCTGAGGCTGGCTCTCCGGGGGCTTGAGTTGAGGGTGGTTGTCATTCAGCACGTCAGCCTCCAGTTTAGTGGTCAGGGGAGCCGTCGAATGAGTGGGATCCATCAGATATGCTTGCAGATTTCTCCTCTCCTCGGAGAGGTCTGCACAGCTCCAAGGGGCAGGGTTTCCAACTGCTTGACAGGTAGACTCTTGGAGTGAGATTCAGGGTGCTCAGTCCGGAGGGCTTGTGGACAGGCTTCAGGGGACAGAAGCCTGACAAGCTAACCTAGCATTAGGGTTTGGGCTAGGGTATAGTGGCATGGCATGCCTCTTCTACCAGAGCTGAGTTGGCTCCTCCGGGGGCTCAGTTGAGGAGAGTCATAAGGCAGTGTGTAAGTCCCTGGTTTGTGGCCAGTGACGACACCGCATCTGGGGGTGACCTCAGGGGGACAGGCAGATTTCTCCCACTCTAAGGGTTCTGCACAGTTCTAAATGGCACGTTTTCCCCCTGAGTGGCAAGGGGAGCCCTGGAGTGTGCCTCAGGGGTCCCCAATCATGAGGGCTTTGGGGCCAGGCTTCCATGGACCAAAGTTTGAAACCCCACGTTATGGTTAGGGTTAGGGTCAATGTGCATGGCAGGCCCGACCTTCCAGAGCTGAGGTGGGCTCTTCTGGGGACTGAGATGAGGAGAGTCATAAGGCAGTGCGTAAGGCCCTGGTTTCTGGCCAGTGAGGTCGCCTAATTTTGGGGGTGACCTCTGGGAGGCAGGCAGATTTCTCCCACTCTATGGCATCTGCACAGTTCTAAATGGCACAGTTTCTTCCTGTGTGGCAAACAGAGCCCTGGGGTGTGCCTCAAGATTCCCCAATCAGGACGGCTTTGGGGCCAGTCTTCCATGGACCAACATCTGAAACCCCAAGCTGGGGTCAGGTTTAGGGCCTATGGCCATGGCAGGCCCGACCTACCAGAGCTTTGTGGGCTCCTTTGGGGGCTCAGATGAGGGCAGTTATAAGGCAGTGCTTATGCCCCTGTTTTTTGGCAATTGATGCCGCAGAATTTGGGGGTGACCTCAGGGTGTCAGGTAGATTTCTCCCACTTTAAGGTCCTGCACAGTTCTAAATGGCACGGTTTCCTCATGAGTGGCAAACAGACCCTTTCAGTGTTCCTCAGCGGTCCCCAATCAGGTGGGATTTGTGGCCAGGCTTCCATGGACAAAAGTCTTAAACCTCAGCTCAGTTAGTTTTAGGGTGTAGGGGCAAGGGAGGCTCTATCTACCAGAGCTCAGGTGGGCTCCCTTGGGGACTCATTTGAGGGCAGACATAAGGATGGCCCAAGTCCCTGTTTTGTACCCAGAGAGGCCGTGGAATTTGGGGGTGACCTCACTCGGGCAGGCAGATTTTTCCCACTCTAAGCGTTCTGCAGAATTCTAAATGGCACAGTTTCCTCCTGAGTGGCAATCTGAGCCCTGGATTGTGCCTCATGGGTCCCTAATCAGGAGGGCTTCGGGACCAGGCTTCCATCACCAAAGTCTGAAACCCCAAGCTAGGGTTAGGGTTATGGCCTAGAGGCATGGCAGGTCCAGTCTACCAGAGCTGAGGTGGGTTCCTCTGGGGGCTCAGCTGAGGGCAGTAATAAGGCAATACATCAGCCCCTATTTTGTGTCCAGTGAGGCCGGGGAATTTGGGGTTGAACTCAGAGGGGCAGGCAGATTTCTCCCAGTCTAATGGTTCTGAAGAGTTCAAAATGGCACGTTTTCCTCATCATTGGCAAGCAGAGCCCAGAATGTGCCTCAGGGATCCCAAATCACTAGGGCTTTGGGGCCAGGTTACCATGGCCCAAAGTCTGAAACCCCAAGCTAGGGTTATGGTTAGGGCCTAGGAGCCTGGCTGGCTCGATCTACCCTGCTGAGGTGGGCTCCTCTGGGGGCTCAGTTGAGGGAAGTCATAAGGCAGTGCGTAAGCCCCTGTTTTGTGGCCAGTGAGGCCATGGAATTTGGGGGTGACCTCAGGGGAGGCAGGCAGATTTCTCCCACTCTAAAATTCCTGCAATGTTATAAATGTCATGGTTTCCTCCTGAGTGCAAGAAGAGCCCTGGAGTGTGCCACAGGTGTCCCCAATCAGGAGGGATATGGGGCTAGGCTTCCATGGACTAAAGGCGGAAACCCCAGGCTATGGTTAGGATTAGGGCCCAGGGGCATGGCAGGCCCGACCTTCCAGAGCTGAGGTGGGCTCCTTTGGGGGCTCATTTGAGTGCAGCCATAAGGCATTGTGTATGCCCCTGTTTTTTGGCTAGTGAGGCCATGGAATTTGGGGGTGACCTCAGGGGGGGGCAGGCAGATTTCTCCCACTCTAATGGTTTGCACAGTTCTAAATGGCATGTTTTCCCCCTGTGTGGCAAGCAGAACCCTGGGGTGTGCCTCAGGGGTTCCCAATCACTAGGGCTATGGGGCCAGGCTTCCATGGGCCAAAGTCTGAAACCCCAAGCTATGGTTAGGGTTAGGGCCCAGGGGCATGGCAGGCCTGACCTTCCAGAGCTGAGGTGGGCTCCTCTGGGGGCTCATTTGAGGGCAGTCATAAGGCAATGCATAAGCCCCTGGTTTGTGCCCAGTGAGGCTGCCAAATTTGAGGTTGACCTCAGGGGGGCAGACAGATTTTTCCCACTCTGTTTTCTGTACAGTTCTAAATGCCTTGGTTTCTTCCTGGGTGGCAAGCAGAGCCCTGGAGTGTGCCTCAGCTTTCCCCAATCAGGATGACTTTGGATAAAGGCTTCCATGGGCCAAAGTCTGAAATCCCAAACTAGGGTGTGGGTCCCAGCCTTGGGACATGGCTGGCTGAATCTACCGGAGCTGAGGTAGCCTCCTCTGGATTCTCAGTTGAGGGCAGTCATGAGGCAGTGTGTAAGCTCCTGGTTTGTGGCCAGAGAAGCCACAGAATTTGGGGGTGACCTCAGGGGTTCATTCAGATTTCTCCCACACTAAGGGTTCTGCCCAGTTCTAAGTGGCACGGTTTCCTCCTGAGAGGTAAGCAGAGCCTTGGAATGTCTCTGGGTTCCTCAATCAGGAGGGCTTTGGATACAGGCTTCCATGGACCAAAGTATGAAATCCCAAACTAGGGTGCGTTTTAGGGCCTAGGGGCATGGCTGGCCAGATCTATCGAGCTGAGGTGGGCTCCACAGGGGGCTCAGTTGAGGCCAGTCATAAGGCAGTGGGTAAGCCCCTATTTGTGCCCAGTGAGGCCACGGAATTTGGGGGTGACCTCAGGCGGGCAGGCAGATTTCTCCCACTCTAAGTGTTCTGCACATTTCAAAATGGCAGTTTCCTCCTGAATGGCAAGGAAATCCCTGGAGTGTGCCTCAGTGGTCCCAAATCAGAAGGGCTTTGGGGCCAGGTTTCCATGGACCAAAGTCTGAAACCCCAAGCTAGGGTAAGGGTTAGGGCCTAGGGACATGGCAGACCCATTCTATCAGAGCTGAGGTGGCTCCTCTGGGGGCTCAGTTGAGGGCATTCATAAGGCAATGCGTATGCCCCTGTTTTTTGGCCAGTGAGGCCCCGGATTTTGTGGGTGATCTCAGGGAGGCAGACAGATTTCTCCCACTCTAAGGGTTCTGCACAGTTCTAAGTGACTCTCGTTCCTCCTGAGTGGCAAGCACAGCCCTGGAGTGTGCCTCAGTTGTCCCCAATTAGGAAAGCTTTGGGTACAGCTTCCATGGACCAAAGTCTGTAACCTGAAACTAGGGTGAGGGTTAGGGCCCAGGGGCATTGCTGGCCCGATCTACCTGAGCTAAGGTAGGCTCCTCTGGAGTCTCAGTTGAGGACAGTCATGAGACAATGCATAAGCCCCTGGTATGTGGCCAGTGGGGGTGCCGTATTTAGGTGTGAACTCAGGGGATCATTCAGATTTCTCCCACGCTAAGGGTTCTGCACATTTCTAAGTGGTAGAGTTTCCTCCTGATTGGCAAGCAGAGCCCTGGAGTGTGCCTCAGGTGTCCCCAATTAGGAGGGCTTTGGGGCTAGGCTTCCATAGACCAAAGTCTGAACACCGAAGCTAGGGTTTGGGTTAGGGCGAAGGGGCATAACAGGCCTGATCTACCAGAGCTGAGGTGGGCTTCTCTGGGGGCTCAGTTGAGGGGAGTCATAAGGCAGTGCTTTTTCTCCTATTCTTTGGCCAGTGAGGCCACAGAATTTGGGGGTGTCCTCAGGGTGCACACAGATTTCTGCCACTGTAAATGTTCTACACAGTTCTAAATGG
Organism: Taxidea taxus jeffersonii; assembly: GCA_003697995.1. NCBI lineage: Eukaryota > Metazoa > Chordata > Mammalia > Carnivora > Mustelidae > Taxidea > Taxidea taxus. The sequence goes on from RCUC01131371.1 coordinate 15,073, forward strand.
CTCTGTTTCCTCCTCATTGGCAAGCAGAGCCCTGGAGTGTGCCTCAGGTGTCCCCAAATAGGAGAGCTTTGGAGCCAGGCTTCCATGGACCAAAGTCTGAAACCCCAAACTAGGGTGAGGATTAGGTCCTAGGGGCATGGTAGACCTGATCTACGAGAGCTGAGGTGGGCTCCACAGAGTTCTCGGTTGATGAGAGTCATAAGGCACTGCATAAGCCCCTGGTTTGTGGCCAGTGAGGCCGCAGAATCTGGGGGTGACCTCAGGGAGGCAGGCAGATTTCGCCCACTCTAAGAGTTCTGCACAGTTCTAAATGGCTCTGTTTCCTCCTCATTGGCAAGCAGAGCCCTGGGATGTGCTTCGGTTTCCCCAATCAGGAGGGCTTTGGGGCCAGGCCTCCATGGACCAAATTCTGAAACCCCAAGCTAGGGTAAGAGTTAGGGCCTCGGGAAATGGCAGACCCAATCTACCAGAAGTGAGGTGTGCTCCTCTGTGGGCTCAGTTGAGGGCAGTTATAAGGCCGTGTGTATTCCCCTGCTTTTTCGCCAGTGAGGTTGTGGAATTTGGGGGTGACCTCAGGGGGGCAGGCAGATTTCTCCCACTCTAAGAGTTCTGCACAGTTCAAAATGACTCTCTTTCCTCCTCAGTGGCAAGCAGAGCCCTGGTGTGCCTCACATGTCCCCAATCAGGAGGGCTTGGGATACAGGCTTCCATGGACCAAATCTGAAACCGCAAACTAGGGTGAGTGTTAGGGTCTAGGGGCATGGCTTGCCCGATCTACCTGTGCTAAGGTAGGTTCCTCTGGAGTCTCCATTGAGGGCAGTCATGAGGCAGTGCATAAGCCCTTGGTTGTGGCCAGTGAGGTTGCCAAATTTGGGGGTGACCTCAGGGGATCATTCAGACTTCTCCCACGCTAAGGGTTTTGCACAGTTCTAAGTGGCACGGTTTCCTCCTGAGTGGCAAGCAGAGCCCTGGAGTGTGCCTCAGGTGTCCCTAGTCAGGAGGGCTTTGGGGCCAGGCTTTTAGAGAACAAAGTCTGAAACCCAAAGCTAGGGTTAGGGTTAGGGCCTAGAGGATTGGTGGCCCATTCTACCAGAGCTGAGGTGGGCTCCTCTGGGGGCTCAGTTGAGGGTAGTAATAAGGCAGTGCGTATGCCCCTGTTTTTTGGCCAGTGTGGCTGAGGAATTTGGGGGTGGCCTCAGGGGAGTAGGCAGATTTCTCCCACTGTAGGGGTTCTGCACATTTCTAAATGGCACGTTCTCCTCCTGAGTGTCAAGCAGAGCCCTGGAGTGTGCCTCATGGGTCTCCAGTCATGAGGGCTTTGTCGTCAGGCTTCCATATAACAAAGTCTGATACTCCAAGCTAGGCTTAGGGTTAGGACCTAGGGACATGGCAGGCCCAATCTACCAGAGCTGAGGTGGGCTCCTCTAGAGGCTCTCTTGAGGGCAATCATAAGGCAGTGTGTATGCCCCTGTTTTTTGGCCATTGAGGTCGCAGAATTTGGGGGTGACCTCGGGGGGGGGCAGCCATATTTCGCCCACTCTAAGGGTTCTGCACAGTTCTAAATAACATGGTTTCCTCCTGAGTGGCAAGCAGAGCCCTGGAGTGTGCCTCAGGCGTCCCCAATCAGGAGGGCTTTGGGACCAGTCTTTCATTGACCAAAGTCTGAAACTCCAAGCTAGGGTTAGGTTTAGGGCCTTGGGACATGGCAGGCCCAATCTACCAGAGCTGAATTAGGCTCCTCTGGGGGTTCAGTTGAGGGCAGTCATATGTCAGTGTGTATGCCCCTGTTTTTGGCGAGTGAGGCCGTGGAATGTGGGGGTGACCTCAGGGGGTTAGGCAGATTTCTCCCACTCTAAGGGGTCTGCACATTTCTAAATGGCTCTGTTTCTTTCTCAGTGGCAAGCAGAGCTCTGGACTGTGCCTCAGGTGTCCCCAATCAGGAGGGCTTGGGATACAGGCTTCCATGGACCAAAGTCTGAAATCCCAAACTAGGGTGAGGGTTATGGCCTAGGGGCATGGCTCGCCTGATCTACCAGAGCTGAAGTAGTCTCCTCTGGAGTCTCAGTTGAGGGGAGTCATGAGGCAGTGAGTAAGCTCCTCTTTTTAGGACAGAGAGGCTGCCGAATTTGGGGTGACCTCAGGGGATCATTCAGATTTCTCCCATGCTAAGGGTTCTGCCCAGTTCTAAGTGGCAGGGTTATCTCCTGAGAGGCAAGCAGATCCCTAGAGTGTGCCTCAGGGGTCCTCAATCAGGAGGGCTTTGGATACAGGCTTCCATGGACCAAAGTCTGAACCCCAAGCTAGGGTTAGGGTTAGGGCCTAAGGGAATGGCTAATTAATCTGGCCGGGCTGAGGCTGGTTTTCTGGGGGGTTGAGTTGAGGGTGGTTGTTATTCAGCATGTCAGCCTCCGGTTTAGTGGCCAGGGGAGCCATGGAATGAGTGGGAGCCATCAGGGATGCTTGTAGATTTCTCCTCTCCTCGGAGAGTTCTGCACAGCTCCAAGTGGCAGGGATTCCAACTATGTGGCAGGCAGACTCTTGGGGTGAGATTCAGGGTGCTCAGTGTGGAGGGCTTTTGGGGCAAGCTTCAGGAGATGTAAGCCTGAAAATCCAACCTAGCATTAGGGTTAAGATTAGGGCCTAGGGGCATGACATGCTGGATCTACCAAGCTCAGTGGGCTTCTTTGTGGCCTCAGTTGAGGGCCATCATAAGGCAGTGCGTAAGCCCCTGGTATGTGTCCAGTGAGGACGTTGAATGTGAGGATGACCTCAAGGGGACATGCTGATTTCTCCCACTCTCAAGTTTCTGCACAGTTCTAAATGTCATGGTTTCCTCCTGTGTGGCAAGCAGAGCCCTGGAGTGTGCCTCAGGCGTCCCCAATCAGGAGGGCTTTGGGACCAGTCTTTCATGGACCAAAGTCTGAAACTCCAAGCTAGAGATAGGATTAGGGCCTAGGCGCATAGCAGGCCCGATTTACCAGAGCTGATTTGGGCTCCTCTTGGGACTCAGGTGAGGGCAATCATAAGGCAAAATTGGGGGTGACCTAAGGGGGCAGTCAGATTTCTCCCACGCTAAGGGTTCTGCACAGTTCTAAATGGCACGGTTTCCTCCTGAGTGGAAAGCAGAGCTGTGGAGTGTGCCTCACGGGTCCATAATGAGAAGGGCTTTGGGGCCAAGCTTCCATGGACTAAAGTCTGAAATCCCAAGCTAGGGTTAGGGTTAGGGTTAGGGACATGGCAGGCCCAATCTACCGGAGCTGAGGTAGGCTTCTCTGGGGGTTCAGTTGAGGGCAGTCATAAGGCATTGCATATGCCCCTGTTTTTTGGCCAGAGAGGCCGTGGAATTTGGGGGTGACCTCAGACGGGTAGGCAGATTTCTCCCACTTTAAGGGTTCTGCACAGTACTAAATTGCAAGGTTTGCTCCTCAGTGACAAGTAGAGTGCTGCAGTGTGCCTCAGGGGTCCCCAATCAGGAGAGCTTTGGGGCCAGGCTCCCGGGACCAAAGTCTGAAAACCCAAGCTAGGGTGAGGGTTGGTGCCTAGGGGCATTGCAGGTCCGATTTAACAGAGCTGAAGTGGGCTCCTCTGGTGGCTCAGTAGAGGGCAGTGTTAAGGGATTGTGTAAGACCAGGATTGTGGCCAGTGAGGCCACCGAATTTGGGTGTGACCTTAGAGGTCATGCAGATTTCTCCCACACTAATGGTTCCACACATTTCTATATGGCACGGTTTCCTCCTGAGTGTCAAGCAGAGCCTGGAGTTTGACTCAGGTAAAACTCCAATCAGGAGGGCCTGGCTTCCACATACCAAAGACTGAAACTCCAATCAGGAGGGCTTTGGCGCCAGGCTTCCACATACCAAGGACTGAAACTCCAAACTAGGTGAGGGTTCGGAACTCGGGGCATGGCTGGCCGATCTACCTGAGCTGATGTAGGCTCCTCTGCAGTCTCAGTTAAGGGCAGTTATGAGGCAGTGAGCAAGCCACTGGTTTGTGGTCACGAGGTGGCTGAATTTGGGTGTGACCTCAGGGGATCATTCATATTTCTCCCATGCTAAGGGCTCTGCCCAGTTTTAAGGGGCAAGGTTACCTCCTGCGTGGCAAGCAGAGCCTGGAGTGTGCCTTAGGTCTCTCCAATCAGGAGGGCTTTGGGCCAGGCTTCCACGGACCAAAGTCTGAACACTGAAGCTAGGGTTAGGGTTAGGGCCTAGAGACATGGCAGGCCAGATCGACCAGAGCTGAGGTGGACTCAACAGGGTGCTCAGTTGAGGGCTGTCTTAAGGCAGTGCAGAAGCCACTGTTTGCGCCCAATGAGGCACAAATTTGGGGTGACCTCAACGAGGCAGGCAGATTTCTCTGACTCTAAGAGTTCTGCACAGTTCCAAATGGCAAGGTTTCCTCCTGAGTGTCAAACAGAGCCCTGGAGTGTGCCTCAGCTCTTCCCAATCAGGAGAGCTTTAGGGCCAGGCTTCCAAGGAGCAAAGTCTGAAACCCCAAGCTAGTGTTATGGTTAGGGCCTAGGGACATGGCAGGCCCAATCTAGCAGAGCAGAAGTGGGCTTCTCTGGGGGCCCAGTTTAGGGCAATCATAAGACAGTGCGTATGCCCCTGATCTTTTGACCAGTGAGGGCGCGGAATACGGGGGTGACCTCAGGGGTCAGGCATATTTCTCCCACTCTAAGGGCTCTGCACAGTTCTAAAGGATTCTGTTTCCCTCCTGAATGGCAAGCGGAGCCCTGGAGTGTGCCTCATGTGTCCACAATCAGGAGGGCTTTGGGGCCAGGCTACTATTAATAAAGTCTGAATCCCCTAACTAGGGTGAAAATAGGACCTAGGGGCAAAGCTAGGCCAATCTAGCCGAGCTGTGTGGGCTCCACAGGTGTATCAGCCGAGAACACTCAAAAGGCCATGCCTAAGCCCCTGTTTTCTTCCAAGGGAAACCGCCGAATTGGGGGGGGTGACCTCTGGCTGGCAGGCAGATTTCTCCTCCTCTAAGGGTTCTGCACAGCTGTAAATGGCCCGGTTTCCTCCTGAGTGGCAAACAGAGCCCTGGAATGTGCCACAGCTGTTCGCAGTCAGGAGGGCTTTGGGGCCAGGCTTCCATGGACCAAAGACTCAAACCCCAAGCTAAGGTTAGTGTTAGGGCCGAGGGACATGGCAGGCCTAATCTACCAGAGCTGAGTTGACCTTCTGGGGGCTCATTTGAGAGAATAATAGGCACTGGGTATGCCCTTGATTTTGGCCAGTGAGGCCGCAAAATTTAGGGGTGACCTCAGGTGGGCAGGTAGATTTCTCCCACTTGAAGGGTTCTGCACAGTTCTAAAAGGCTCTGTTCCCTCCTGAGATGCAAGCAGAGCACTGGAGTGTGCCTCAGGTGTCCCCAATCAGGAGGGCTTTTGGGGTCAGGCTTCCATGGACCAAAGTCTCAAACCCCAAGCTAGGGTTAGGGTTAGGGCCGAGAGACGTGGCAGGACTAAATTATCAGAGCTGAGGTGGGCTTCTCTGGGGGCTCAGTTGAGGGCAGTCATAAGGCAGTGCATATGCCCTTGTTTTTTGGCCAGTGAGGATGCAGAATTAGGGGTGACCTCAGGGGTCAGGCAGATTTCTCCCACTCTAAGTGTTCTGCACTGTTCTAAATGACTCTGTTTCCTCCTGAAAGGAAAGCAGAGCCCTGGAGTGTGCCTCAGTTGGCCCCAATCAGGAGATTTGGATACAGCATTACATTACCAAAGTCTGAAACCCCTAACTAGGGTGAGAGTTAGGACCTAGGGGCATGGCTGGGCCAATCTAACCCAGCTGTGCGGGCTCCACAGGTGTATCAATTGAGGACAGTCATAGAGCCCTGGGTAAGCCCCGGGTTTGTGGTGAGTTAAACCGTGGAATTGGGCAGGTGACCTTAGGCCATCAGGCAGATTTCTCCTACTCTAAGGGTTCTGCACAGTTCTAAATGGCACTGTCTCCTCCTGCATGGCAAACAGAGCCCTGTAGTGTGCCTCAGCTGTTCCCAAACAGGAGGGCTTTGGGGCTAGGCTTCCATGGACCAAAGTCTCAAAACCCAAGCTAGGGTTAGTCTTAGGGCCGAGGGACATGGCAGGCCTAATCTACCAGAGCTGAGGTGGGCATCTCTGGGGGCTCAGTTGAGGGCAGTCAGAAGGCACTGCATATACCCTTGTTTTCTAACCAGTGAGGCCACGGAATTTAGGGGTGACCTCAGGTGGGCAGGCAGATTTCTCCCACTCTAAGGATTCTGCAGAGTTCTAAATGGCTCTGTTTCCTCCTGAGATGCAAGCAGCCCTGGAGTGTGCCTCAGGTGTCGCCAATCAGGAGAGCTTTGGGGCCAGTCTTCCAAGGACCAAAGTCTGAAACCCCAAGCTAGTGTTATGGTTAGGGCCTAGGGACATGGTAGGGCCTATCTAGCAGAGGTGAAGTGGGCTTCTCTGAGGGCTCAGTTTAGGAAAATCATAAGGCAGTGCGTATGCCCCCGATTTTTGGACGGTGATGACACGGAATTTAGGCGTGACCTCAGGGGTCAGACATATTTCTCCCACTCTAAGGGTCCTGTACAGTTCCAAATGGCAGGTTTCATCCTGAGTGGCAAACAGAGCCCTGGAGTGTGCCTCAGCTGTTCCCAATCAGGAGGGCTTTGGGGCCAGGCTTCCATGGACCAAAATCTCAAACCCCAAAAGGGGGTTAGGGCTAAGGCCAAGGGTTATGGCAGGCCGAATCTACCACACCTGAGGTGGGCTTCTCTGGGGTCTCATTTGAGGGCCATCATAAGGCACTGCATATGCCCTTGTTTTTTGGCCAGTGAGGACGGGGAATTTGGAGGTGACCTCAGGGGTCAGGCAGATTTCTCCCACTCTAAGTGTTCTGCACAGTTCTAAATGACTCTGTTTCCACCTGCAAGGCAAGCAGAGCCCTGTAATGTGCCTCAGTTGCCCCCAATCAGTAGGATTTTGGATACAGGCTTCCATTACCAAAGTCTGAAACCCCTAACTAGGGTGAGAGTTAGGACCTAGGGGCATGGTTGGGCCAATCTAAGGCAGCTGTGTGGGCTCCACAGGTGTATCGGTTGAGGACAGTCATAAGTCCCTGGGTAAGCCCCTGTTCTGTGATGAGTGAGACCCCGGAATTGAGGGGGGTGACCTCAGGAAGGCAGGCAGATTTCTCCTATTCTAAGGGTTCTGCACAGTTCTAAATGGCACGGTTAACTCCTGAGTGGCAAACGGAGCCCTGGAGTGTGCCTCAGCTGTTCCAGTCAGGAGGGCTTGGGGCCAGGCTTCCATTGACCAAAGTCTCAAACCCCAAGCTAGGGGTAGGTTTAGGGCCGAGAGACATGGCAGGCCTAATCTACCAGAGGTGAGGTGGGCTTCCCTGGGGGCTTAGTTGAGGACAGTCATAGGCAGTGCATATGCCCTTGTTTTTTGGCTAGTGAGGACGCGGAATTTGGGGGTGACCTCAGGAGTCAGGCAGATTTTCCCACTCTAAGGGTTCTGCACAGTTCTAAATGAATCTGTTTCCTCCTGAAATGTCTAAAACCCCTAACTAGGGTGAAAGTTAGGACATAGGGGCATGGTTGGGCCAATCTATCCGAACTGTGTGGGCTCCAGATGTGGATCAGTGGAGGACAGTCAAAAGGCCGTGGTAAGCCCCTGTTTTGTGCGGAGTGAAATTGCAGAATTGGCGGTTGACCTCAGGCTGGCAGGCAGCTTTCACCTACTCTAATTGTTCTGCACAGTTATTAAAGGCACTGTTTCCTCCTGTGTGGTAATCAGAGCCCCTGAGTGTGCCTCAGCTGTTCCTAATCAGGAGGACTTTGGGGCTAGGCTTCCATGGACCAAAGTCTCAAATCCCAAGATAGCGTTAGTGTTAGGTCCTAAGGACATAACAGGCCTAATCTACCACAGCTGAGATTGGCTTTTCTAGGGGTCAGTTGAGGTTAGTCATAAGGCACTGGGTATGCCCTTGCGTTTTGGGCAGTGAGGCCGTGGAGTTTGGGGGTGTCCTCAGTTGGGCAGACAGATTTCTCCCACTCTAAGTGTTCTGCTCAGTTCTAAATGCCTCTGTTCCCTCCTGAGATGCAAGCAGAGCCCTAGAGTGTGTCTTAGGTGTCCCCAATCAGGAGAGCTTTAGGGCCAGGCTTCCAAGGACCAAAGTCTGAAAACCCAATCCAGTGTTATGGTTAGGGCCTAGGGACATGGCAGGCCCAATCTTGCAGAGCTAAAGTGGGCTTCTCTGGGGGCTCAGTTGAGGGCAGTCATAAGGTACTGTGTATGCCCTTGTTTTTTGGCCACTGAGGATGCGGAATTTCGGGGTGATTTCAGGGGTCAGGCAGATTTTTCCCACTGTAAGGTTCTGCATAGTTCTAAATGACTCTCTTTCCTCCTGAAAGGCAAGCAGAGCCCTGGCGTGTGCCTCAGTTGGCCCCAATCAGGAGATTTGGATACAGGCTTCCATTACCAAAGTCTGAAACCCCAAGCTAGTTTTATGGTTAGGGCCTAGGGTAATGGCAGACCCAATCTAGGAGAGCTGAAGTTGTTCTCTGGGGCTCAGTTGAGGGCAGTCATAAGGCCATGCTTAAGCCCCAGTTTTGAGCGGAGTGAAACCATGGAATTG